>JAEIFS010000329.1:0-97709 GCA_018904165.1 Zaprionus camerounensis
TGGCACTTGTCGCTGGTGAGCCAGTTTTTTTGCATGTGTAGTGTAATACACCGTGCAGCCTAAAAGTAGCAAAATTGGCTTAACCCAAAACGCCTTCTTCCGGCGATCGGAAACTAAGTTTTTAGATCTTTGCTTTTGTCCTTACCGCCACCTTGAACCCCATAAATATCGACTTGCAAGTATGTAGGTCAAGGTCGGTTCAGGCATGTACTTAGGTTCCCAATAAGCCTGGGTACCGTCTTTTGAATTCAGAGGCGATAGGGTACAGACGTGCCCAGTACTGCAAAAAAAGGCATCGAACTTGGAAAAAGTTCTAATTTTAAAATTTGCTTTTTCTACCAGCAAATAAACGAACCCATAAAATTGTGAGTATTTTAACGACTTAATTAATTTAAAATTTTTAGTGAATTTTATTTTAATTTAGGATTGGCGAGATATTCGAAAATTTTTCGAACCTCGTGGTGGCTAACCCAAAATTCGTTATCTGGTTGCCAGAATATGGTAAGATCATGTACTCCAATTAAAATCGCCAAAATGCCCATAAATTTTATCTTTGCAGCAATTCTGGCCCTTTGATAATTTATTTGTCATTCTTTTTTGGTGTTTTTGATTAAGCTCCCAGTCTACTTAGCGTGGTTACCCACCTCGAGAGCTGAGGCGTTCCACATAACCTCGGAACCCCAGGCTGCGGTACCAGAAGGGAACTCTAACCTAAGCTCGCCATCATCAAAACCCCAAATTATCGTAAATGGAAAATCAAAAGTGATCCCAAAACAGTGCAGTGCAAAGAAACGATAACCTACCTAATATATAAAATCTTACTAAGCCAAGAAAAAAGTTATGGTGAAAAAACTGGGAAAGCTTTAAGCTGATCCCTAGGTAGGTTATGGCATGATTTTAGGCCGCCATCTATACCCATTTAAAATTAATTTTTTTTTCTATTTCAATTTTTTTGATTATAATCAGGCAATGTCGTTAAAGTGCGTTTGTTCAGGTTTGTGCCAGTGAATCGTGAAATTAAGAAAGAGTCTCAAACACTTACAAACTCAATCAATTATTTTCCTGGGTTGCTCTGGTTAAATAAAATCAATTAACCAAGCACCTAAAGTAGGATGCGGTGAAGATACCACGTGTTTTCCCTTATACCCCCAACAAAAAAACAAAAAAAAGAACATGCGAGAAACAACTAAATAAAACAAATGACAAAAACAACCAACAACAACTAAAAGCTACCAACACACACAACCAAACACATTACCAAACACACCTAACCCAAAACGGAAGATCTTTCGTCGTGGGAGAAAAAAACTGTAAGTGCAAATTTTTTTTATTACGTTGTTTTCTTACTTGTTGTTATAATGACTTTGTTTTAGTTATTGCTTGCATTATGATATTTTTATAGAGTAACATTTTTATGAAATAAATATTCCAGTGCTAAAATGTTTTCTAATAAATTAAAAGCTCTTCAAGCATATAATTGTTGATAAATTAAATAAAAGAAAATTTTTTTTTGGTTTTTGCACTCCTTGAATTTGTATAAATATAATGGATTGATAATGTTTGATGTTTGACTAATGACTTTATATTAATATAAATATATTTATATATATATATATATTTCTAATACATTACTATTTGTTACAGGCACAAACCTACGCACACAGACACTCAGGTAGACATGCATTGTTGTTAATAAATATATCAGCCTAGAAGTATACCCTAGAATTTTTTTTGGTAATACCCGCCCTTATTAATTAAGTTTTCGACCTAAAAGTATGTACCAAATTTAGCTAAGTGTAACAGAAAATCATTTTTGAAATTAAAACTTTAGAAAGAAAGAAAGAAAAACAAAATAATGAATTTTAGCCTTAATTTAGATTATTATGTTAAGCAATAAAATTTTTATAATGATTAACTAACTTCTTTAAAAGTCTGGGAGTCATGGGTTGCAGAAATGAGGTGTAGTACGAACCGTTAGGTAGCCTAAGGGATCGCCCTATTAAAGTGCACATGGCGATCATGGTAGGGTGGGGTTACGGCTCTCCAAGCTTTTGGATTGAGCCCAAGGCTACCATTAACTCCAGATAGGTGACCTGGCTGAAATTCCTTCTCTCCCCTCCTTCTGATCCTACTGAGTTGTCTGGCGACTCAGCAGCGCGATTTTTTTGTTTATTTGTGATTATTGCACAGAGAGCACCAGTTGCTGTGGCGTTTAATACCCCCCCGTTGCCGACACAAACTGAGCCGGATACTAGCGCGTGCTTTTAGCGACCCACTCAACACCCTTCCATCTGCTCTTCAGGCATACCCTCGTTGTATGCTACAGTTTAATAATAAGCATAAATAAATTGGCGCCCAACCGTGAGGGCCTTGATCTGGCAGGTTCCGAATCAAATTGGATTAAACAGTCAGCAACATCTTGACTTGTGCGGCTCATGTAGGATCAGAAACCTTCCTTTGTTGTTATCTGTGGTGTCAATAACGGTATTTTTGTTTGCAACAAATTATCAAGTTCAAACACTCTGTTGTACGACACACAGAACACCCACCTATTGAATAAATTGATAAATCTAATCATTTTCATGTGGGATCCTTTTGCGATAATTCTTTGGTGGTCAGACAAAGCCCGGTTAGATTTCATACCTATGGCTTGCCACAATGCAAAGTTTATTACATTGAATGTTGGGTTAAATTTTCCAGAATAAGCAAATGTTAGTTGGATTTAGTTCTGCACGGAGTATACTGCTATGTCTAACCACTAATACAAGCTTATGTCTGTGAAGTTAACCTGTTTCAACATATCCTAGCAACTGATAAAGCATTACTTCTAGTAGGTAGTTGGATCCATACTAAGAGGTTGAAACGGTTTATTCATTTACCATATGGTTTGCCCGCTTGCTATGTTGATAATAAGTAGTTGGATTCTTACTAATGGTCGAAGTGAATAAGTTGCTTACCATCTGGTTGGCCCGCTTACTCTGAGGTATCAGCTGTGGTTGCTATCCTTTTCTTTTCCTTTCCTTTTTCCCATTCAGTCGGTCATATTAGGAAGTTATGGTACTTATCTCATTGAAGTAGTTCATGACTCTCAGATATTTTTGATGATTATTGTTTTGAATATTTTCTTTGGCATTTTCGTTATTATTCTTTATTGCTGTATTGCTTTATCGCTTTGATTATCTCTTGATTACTTTGAATATATTTTTTTTTCTTGTGTGTTGCTTTTAGTTGACGCTCACAATTGATTAACATTTTTTTGGCCTATCGAAATATGTTTGTGAGTCGAAGCTCAGAAAACATAGTTGATGTGACGTGTTACATTTGTTTAAGAGAGATTGAACACACAGCTCAACTTCTTTCCACAAATTGTAACCATACATTTCATTGGGTTTGCTTTAATACAAAAGTCTCTAACCGAGAGCGCTGCCCAGTCTGTCGAGCTAACTTGCAGTCTTCGTTACTTAACTTAACAGTTAATACAGACTTAAGCCGTTCCACGCAAAGTCTCCCAGAAGCTACAATGCCAGTTACGCGCCGCCAAAGGATGGACGAAGCTAGCGCTGAGCCCCTAAGTGTGGCTCCAGAAACTAGCGTTAGAGCTCCTACTGCGTCTAACGATCATCAAATTCTTATTGATGCTTATAACGCAACTGCTGCTAGACAAACAGAAATGTTGTCTGCCATGTTTCAAACAACAATTCAAAACATGGTTACAATGTTTTCCAACAACCTTAGAATGACCCCTAATGCTTCACCTCCTATAGTAGCAGGCTCTCCCCAACATATGCCCCCGCAAGTTCATCAGAGCCCAGCGACTGAAATGAGAGACTCACCTACAAGTTCGGTCATTCGTTTAGATCGAGTTAGTCAAATTATTGGAAATTGGAAAATAAAATTTGCAGGTAGATCAGGTATGAGTGTCGATGATTTCCTATACAGAGTTGAGGCGTTGACAAACCAGTCTCTAGAGGGAAATTTCACCTTGCTAACAAGCCATATAAATACCTTGTTGGAAGGTTGTGCAAGCGACTGGTATTGGCGCTATCATCGCAGTGTACTTAACGTCACCTGGCCTAGCTTTTGCCATGCTCTACGTACTCAGTTCAAAGAAGAGCGAACTGACGTGAGCATTCGAACAGAGATTTATCAAAGGAAACAGAAAGAAGGGGAATCCTTTGATGAATTCTACGAAAGCATAGTGGTGTTGTCGGATAAATTATCCGTACCATTATCAGAAGATTTGCTTCTGGAAGCGGTACGATCAAATTTGTTGCCAGATATACAGCATGAGCTGTTATATCAGGATATTGCTACTATTAGCCAACTACGTCGGATTATTCGCACCCGAGAATCGTTCATGCGAAAACTCAGACCAGTGGCTTTTAAACCTCAACCAGCTCCTCGCCGTCAAGTGCGAGAGGTTGATGTACAAGTGGGTGATGACGACTATGACTCCAATGAAGAGGATAGCGAGTTGGCTGCAGTCAACTTATCCTGCTGGAATTGTAGTAAAATAGGTCACCGTTACCAGGACTGCATGTCCGAACGCAAAGTATTCTGTTACGGTTGTGGCAAAGCTGACACGTATAAGCCATCTTGCTCAAAGTGCAGCCCGGCAAAAAACGGCCAAGCGCGTGCACCTTGGAAAGGGGCACGCAAACAGATGGTTTCGAGAGCCACCAACACCAACTAACAGATACTAATTCTACGCAAACTACCCCGGACATGACAATTTTACCAGACGTATCCCTTTCGTTCCCAAATGATGTCTGCTCATCTAAAAAGATACCTCGGTCGACGCAGCGCCTTGATACCTTTTATGAGCAACTAAAACTCGAAAACGATCTGTCAATAGCTGGGATAAGACCACCTGATATTCGGCCTTATGCCACAGTCTCAGTGCTAGGTCATTCAGTATCCGGTCTAATGGACACGGGTGCATCTATCAGCTGCATTGGCGGGAGTTTTGCTGCAAGCATTATACAAGAGGGAATTGAGTTTGTTCCATTGAGCTCGAATGTGCAAACTGCAGATGGGAAATCTCAAGAAATTTTGGGAAAACTTTGCACCACCCTCGAATATAATGGCGACTCTAAGAGCCTGACTCTATACATTGTTCCTTCGCTCAAGCAATCGTTATACCTAGGTATTGATTTTTGGACAGAATTTCAGCTGTTGCCTCCTGGTATTGGCCAAAATAAAAAGAAGGAACATCTTTCTGCTATAGACAGCAAGGTATTCTGCACATTAACCGAAACTCAGCAATCTGTGTTAGATAACACGATTCAAATGTTTCCTTCGTTTGCTGAAAAAGGCTTAGGAAAGACTCAATTGCTGTCTCATTCCATCGATGTGGGCGATGCTGTGCCCATAAAACAGCGTCACTATCCAGTGTCGCCTGCGGTCGAGCAATTAATGTTTGCTGAATTAGACCGTATGCTTACCTTAGGGGTAATCGAGGAGTCAGACAGTGCCTGGTCTTCACCAGTGGTCTTGGTTCGAAAACCAGGAAAGGTGCGTTTATGTCTAGATAGTCGCAAATTGAATCAGGTAACGCGCAAGGATGCTTATCCCATGCCTATTATAGAAGGTTTGCTGAGTCGTCTTCCAAAAGCTGAATACATAACCAGTCTTGATTTGAAAGATGCCTATTGGCAGATCCCTCTTGATCCTGCTGCCAGGGATAAAACTGCCTTTTCAGTGCCTGGTAGACCTCTGTATCAATTTACAGTAATGCCTTTTGGTCTTACTAACGCTCCTTCAACCATGTCCAAATTAATGGATCGCGTTGTGCCTGCTCATTTGAAACATGAGGTGTTCATCTACCTCGACGATCTGTTGATAGTCTCTGACACATTTGAACGCCATGCAATGGTTTTGAAGAACATAGCATTGTGTTTGGAGAAGGCTGGTTTGACTATCAATGTGCAAAAGAGCAAGTTCTGCATGAGAGAAGTAGGATATTTGGGTCACATAATTGGTAACGGTACCATTGCAATGGATCCAGAGAAAATAAATGCAATAAAAGAGTATCCTCCTCCTCGTTCTGTCAAGCAGTTGCGCAGGTTCCTGGGCATGACAGGGTGGTATCAAAAGTTCATACGCAACTATGCTTCTATAGCTACCCCCTTGACAGATGCGTTGAAAGGTAAACAACGTTTTCAATGGACCGATGCAGCCGATGAAGCTTTTGAAACCTTGAAACAGGCTATGGGTTCCGCTCCAGTGTTACACACACCAGAGTTCACTCGTCCTTTCTTCATCCACTGCGATGCCAGCCATACGGGAGTAGGCGGTGTCTTGATGCAGCAAAACGATAATGGCGACGAGGTACCCATTGCATACATATCGAAGAAACTCAATCCGTGTCAGCGAAACTATTCAGTGACAGAAAAGGAATGTCTCGCAGCGATTATAAGCATTAAAAAGTTCAGAGCTTATGTCGAAGGACATTCTTTTACGGTGATTACCGATCACGCGTCGTTAAAGTGGCTGATGTCGCAAACAGATTTAAGTAGCAGATTAGCACGGTGGGCTTTGAAACTCCAAGGATTTGATTTTAATATTGAGCACAGGAAGGGAAGCAAGAACATTGTACCTGATGCGCTCTCACGCACATTTACGGAAGACCTTTCAGCAGTAGAAACTAATTTTCCTATTGATCTACAATCACCTCATTTTAAGTCTCAGGCTTATCAAGAGCTGAAAACTGAGGTTGAGAAAGGGCAGAGTAAACTAGCGTCTGTCAAAGTGGTAAATGGGTTTATTTATCGACGAGCTGAACACGCAGCTGAAGATAAAATTGCTGACGATGTTGCTTGGAAGTTGTGGATTCCACAAGAATTGGTTCCAACTATTTTGCAAATGTCACATAACGACGCATTGTCTGCCCATGGTGGGATAAATAAAACGCTCGAAAGAATTCGTCGTTATTATTTTTGGCCCAATTTGGTAGCCGATGTGAGACGGTACGTAAATGAGTGCGATATTTGCAAGATTACGAAACCCGCTAACTATTCACTAAGGCCACCATTGGCTAAAGCAGCAGAAAGTCAACGAGTTTTTCAGAGAATCTATGTAGATTACTTAGGCCCATATCCACGATCCAAAACTGGACATATAGGGATTTTCATAGTCCTTGATCATTTAACAAAGTTTCCTTTTTTAAAGGCTGTGAAGAAATTCTCTGTAGATGAAATTTTGCCGTTTCTCGAAGAGTCGCTATTTCATTGTTTTGGGGTGCCTGAGACGCTGGTATCTGATAATGGAGTGCAATTTAAATCGCATGCGTTCAACAATCTGTTGGCAAAGTATGGCGTGAAACATGCGTATACGGCATCATATGCTCCCCAAGGCAATGCTTCAGAGCGTGTTAACAGGTCGGTCATCGCAGCTATCAAAGCTTATATAGACCCGAAACAAAGCACGTGGGATGAGAATTTAAGTAAAATATGTTGTGCTCTACGTTCTGGGTTCCACACCGCTGTCCATAACACTCCGTATCGATTGGTGTTTGGCCAGCATATGATCACCAATGGGAGCACCTATGCAGTGTTGAGGCGACTACATCTTCTAGAAGACCGATCCATATCATTCGATAAAGATGAGTCAAATGATATTATGCGCGACCAAGCTGCACGTAGTATGCAGAAGCAGCATATCCGTAACGAAGCTACATATAACTTGCGCAGTCGAGAAGTTACGTATGCCGAAGGACAGGAAATATACCGTCGCAATTTTCAGCAGAGTAAGTTTTCCCAAGGCTTTTGCGCAAAGTTAGCTCCGTCATTTGTTAAAGGCAGAATACGCAAGCGACTTGGTTCCGCTTACTATGAAATTGAGGACATGCAGGGTATTTTTGTTGGTAAATACCATGCAAAGGATTTAAAACAGTGATCGCCAGCTCCAAGTGGTTATCATCCTTGGTGATTAGCTCCCCAAGTCTGATTTTAGTCGGGGGGAATTGTAGTGGCACTTGTCGCTGGTGAGCCAGTTTTTTTGCATGTGTGTAGTGTAATACACAGTGCAGCCTAAAAGTAGGCAATGTAAAATTGGCTTAACCCAAAACGCCTTCTTCCGGCATGATCGGAAACTAAGTTTTTAGATCTTTGTTTGTCGACTTACCGCCACCTTGAACCCCATAAATATCGACTTGCAAGTATGTAGGTCAAGGTCGGTTCAGGCATGTACTTAGGTTCTCAATAAGCCTGGGTACTGTCTTTTTGAATTCAGAGGCGATAGGGTACAGACGTGCCCAGTACTGCAAAAGGCATCGAACTTGGAAAAAGTTCTAATTTTAAAATTTGCTTACCAGCAAATAAACGAACCCATAAAATTGTGAGTATTTTTAACGACTTAATTAATTTAAAATTCTTTTTAGTGAATTTTATTTTAATTTAGGATTGGCGAGATATTCGAAAATTTTTCGAACCTCGTGGTGGCTAACCCAAAAATTCGTTATCTGGTTGCCAGACCATGGTAAGATCATGGTTCCAATTAAAATCGCCAAAATGCTCATAAATTTTATCTTTGCAGCAATTCTGGCCCTTTGGATAATTTATTTGTCATTCTTTTTGGGTGTTTTGATTAAGCTCCCAGTCTACTTAGCGTGGTTACCCACCTCGAGAGCTGAGGCGTTCCACATAACCTCGGAACCCCAGGCTGCGGTACCAGAAGGGAACTCTAACCTAAGCTCGCCATCATCAAAACCCCAAATTATCGTAAATGGAAAATCAAAAGTGATCCCAAAACAGTGCAGTGCAAAGAAACGATAACCTACCTAATATATAAAATCTTACTAAGCCAAGAAAAAGTTATGGTGAAAAAACTGGGAAAGCTTTAAGCTGATCCCTAGGTTATGGCATGATTTTAGGCCGCCATCTATACCCATTTAAAATTAATTTTTTTTCTATTTCAATTTTTTTTTGATTATAATCAGGCAATGTCGTTAAAGTGCGTTTGTTCAGGTTTGTGCCAGTGAATCGCGAAATTAAGAAAGAGTCTCAAACACTTACAAACTCAATCAATTATTTTTCCTGGGTTGCTCTGGTTAAATAAAATCAATTAACCAAGCACCTAAAAGTATGATGTGGTGAAGATACCACGTGTTTTCCCTTATACCCCCAACCAAAAACAAAAAAAAGAACATGCGAGAAACAACTAAATAAAACAAATGACAAAAACAACCAACAACAACTAAAAGCTACCAACACACACAACCAAACACATTACCAAACACACCTAACCCAAAACGGAAGATCTTTCGTCGTGGGAGAAAAAAAACTGTAAGTGCAAATTTTTTTATTACGTTGTTTTCTTACTTGGTTGTTATAATGACTTTGTTTTAGTTATTGCTTGCATTATGATATTTTTTATAGAGTAAAATTTTTATGAAATAAATATTCCAGTGCTAAAATGTTTTCTAATAAATTAAAAGCTCTTCAAGCATATAATTGTTGATAAATTAAATAAAAGAAAATTTTTTTTTGGTTTTTGCACTCCTTGAATTTGTATAAATATAATGGATTGATAATGTTTGATGTTTGACTAATGACTTTATATTAATATAAATATATTTATATATATATATATATATTTCCTAATACATTACTATTTGTTACAGGCACAAACCTACGCACAGACACTCAGGTAGACATGCATTGTTGTTAATAAATATATCAGCCTAGAAGTATACCCTAGAATTTTAGCTTGGTAATACCCGCCCTTATTAATTAAGTTTTCGACCTAAAAGTATGTACCAAATTTAGCTAAGTGTAACAGAAAATCATTTTTGAAATTAAAACTTTAGAAAGAAAGAAAGAAAAACAAAATAATGAATTTTAGCCTTAATTTAGATTATTATGTTAAGCAATAAAATTTTTATAATGATTAACTAACTTCTTTAAAAGTCTGGGAGTCATGGGTTGCAGAAATGAGGTGTAGTACGAACCGTTAGGTAGCCTAAGGGATCGCCCTATTAAAGTGCACATGGCGATCATGGTAGGGTGGGGTTACGGCTCTCCAAGCTTTTGGATTGAGCCCAAGGCTACCATTAACTCCAGATAGGTGACCTGGCTGAAATTCCTTCTCTCCCCTCCTTCTGATCCTACTGAGTTGTCTGGCGACTCAGCACGCGATTTTTTTTGTTTATTTGTGATTATTGCACAGAGAGCACCAGTTGCTGTGGCGTTTAATACCCCCCCCCGTTGCCGACACAAACTGAGCCGGATACTAGCGCGTGCTTTTAGCGACCCACTCAACACCCTTCCATCTGCTCTTCAGGCATACCCTCGTTGTATGCTACAATTACCATGGAGGTGCTTTGTTCCGTAGATCATAATAGTTATAATTAATATGGCATATTACCACGAAGGTAATTAGTTATAAGCTAGGCAAGTACCACGAAGGTAATTAATTTAGTAATTAATTTATGAGCATAGCAAATTGGCCATAGGGGGCCCCGCGGCGGGGGGAAGGGACAAGCCGCCAAAAAAAAACCAAAGAAGACGCACTCACACAGGCACCCAACCAAAGAGCGCACGCGCCGACACAGGAAACACACAACGAAGAGCGCACGCAACGAAGAGTGCACGCAACGAAGAGCGCATGCACGCATCGACGGCACAGAGTGCACGCAACGAAGAGCGCATGCACACACCGACGGCACAGAGCGCATGCAACGAAGAGTGCACGCAACGAAGAGCGCATGCACACACCGACGGCACAGAGCGCACGCAACGAAGAGCGCATAACAGAGAGCGCATGCACACCCTGATGGCACAGAGCGCACGCATACGAAGAGCGCACGCATACAAAAAGCACACGCATACATTGGCAACGCCGAGCGCATGTACACATGAACGACGAAGAGCGCAGGCGTACAGGCAAGAGCGCACGCACAAAACACCACGCACACACCCACACATAGCGTAACGCAGAATGCACGCACACGCAGCCGAAGCCAAAAGATACAGAGAGAAGCCGGCGACAAGTGTAGCGGCCGTTGACACGCGCCAAAATCTCGACGGGTCAACGACTGAGAGAGCAGAAGATAGTTAGTTGTGAACCAGAGCTTAGTAGGTCAAGTGCGCGTAGCTCCGCCGTGGAGAAAAGTGAGAGTCAACGACGTCAGCAGCAACAAAAGCCAACAGCAGCGAAGACAACGGCAGAAAAGGCAACGGCAGCGAAGACAACGGCGGCGACAACAACAACGACAACAGAAAGATCAACCGTAACAGCGACGACCCCAGCGGGACAACACTTCTGGTGAGCGACGATTAGGGCTGCGACGCAGCGTTAGGATAGAATATTTTATGAAACGGCTACGGTGCTAGGCAGGGTAGTATTATAAGTAAACATTAGGCCAATTTATAGAAAAAAAGATAAAATAAAGAAAACATGAACCGAAAGGGCAATCGTTAGCATCGATAACAGTGCCTGTAGAGGCGGGAGACCCAGCGGGAGCACCCCAGAGGAAACGGTCAGTATCTCGGCACCCCAACTGAATCGAGAGTTTGGCGGAAGTGTGGGAGTCGGGCTTTACCACGCCACACTTACGCTCAACTTTCGAAGCAGGCACATGTCAGCGACGTTGGCGGCCCCCTGTCTCACAGACCGGCCGTGAATGTCGACTGAGAAGTGCGCGGGGCGCGGAGTACTGACTCGTGGCAAGTGGACTCGGTCTGACCGAGGCATCGTGCACTTATTCCCCCCCCCGCCCGCCGAGGCCGAAACGCTCCCCCTCTCACTACCAAGGGGAACTATTCTCCGTCTCACAGTCTCGGCAAATTTTACAAATAATTTGTAAAAGTAGCTCTGGACAGGACCGAGCGTACCTCAGCCAGAGAGAACTACTTTACAGATGGCGCCCGAGCAGGGACTCTGAGACGCGGGAGGATGGTATCTCCGGTGGCCTAAAGAACCACTACAGGAGTGAGAAAACTGAGTCAGAGCGTCGGTACAACTACCGACGATAGTAAAACAAAAGATTTAGGATAAAAACAGGGGGTACAAGAAAAACAACGCAATGAAAACAGACGAAGGACACAGAACATTTGAGCACGAAAAGATAATCAAGGAGTTGGTTAGGGTGACGCACAGGAGTCGGACGCGACAGGACAGGGCGGATCGTCGTTCTCGCCACGAGAACAACAACAACATGGGCGTAACGGCGGTCTGCGGGACTCGTGCGTTCGGGCCGCCCGAAAACATAACGGGACCCGAGGCCGAGCATAACGGTTCGGTGCGGTCGGCCAGCGTATATAAGGCCGACCGCCGGCGCAGAGAAGGCACTCAGTCTCCAGCAGCGAGCCAGTGAACATCTCCGAGGAACAAAAGGTTATTTTTAAATAAAAGTGCTTCGCGACAAGGACAACGAACAAGGATACCCGGCCAGGATTAACAACCAACAGCAAGACAACAAGGACCCACGCACAAGATACAACGAGCAAGGATCATAACACGCACAGGATACAACGATCAGAGAGGCACGACCAGCAGCAGACAACAAGGACCCACGCACAAGATACAACGAGCAAGGATCATAACACGCACAGGATACAACGATCAGAGAGGCACGACCAGCAGCAGACAACAAGGACCCACGAACAAGATACAACGAGCAAGGATCATAACACGCACAGGACACAACGATCAGAGAGGCACGACCAGCAGCAGACAACAAGGACCCACGCACAAGATACAACGAGCAAGGATCATAACACGCACAGGATACAACGATCAGAGAGGCACGACCAACAGCAGACAACAAGGACACACGCACAGGATACCACCAACAAGGATACCAAGGCTACAAGGATAAACCATGGTAGGCGTACGATGGGTGTCCTTCAGGAGAAAGAACGAGCTCGAAAATTTCGCCGACGAGTTCGGCTTTGAGCGGGAAGGGACCGTCGAAGAGCTACGTGCGCGCATGTCTGCCTTCATTGGCAGAAAGGATCATTCTCCAGCCACAATCCACCGCCTCGAATCATTGGAGGCACAGTACGGTACCAGCCCAAGCCCGGATCGTCGACCAATCGGGAGCAATGCCAACACACCGATATCCCAGTCCGAAACAGACCATAAGACACCCAGCCGCACAGTGGAAGAGGCAAAACACGTGCCGGGGAAGCAGACCTTGCAGGTCCCCACTACAAGGGTCACGTGTTCACGTACCAGCGAGCCAGCAGCCGTCCAACATCAGGATCAACTGGAAGGAGCCACATTTGCGCAAACGGCGGATCGCATGAGAAGGTGGGGATCACCTTCGATGGCACCTCAGACCCGTTGCGATTCATCGAGCGGCTGGAGGAACGAGCAGCATCTTATCGGATCAACGTCGAACATATGCCCCAAGCGATCCCCGAGCTGCTAGGAGGAACAGCCGAGGATTGGTTTCGGACGAGCGGACTTCAAGGCGAAACCTGGAAGGTCTTCCGGACCGAGTTCCTAGATTTTTTCTTGCCGCCTAGGTACTTCCAGCGGCTGGAAGACGAAATCAGGGTACGTTACCAGCGGACGAACGAGGCCTTCAAAACCTACCTTTTGGAGATCCGCCTAATGATGCGCCGGGCCGGATATACCGAGGCCCAGGAGCTGGAGAGGGCGTACGAAAACATGCTGCCGGAGTATCAGTTATTTGTGAGGAGGACAGACATCAAAACACTACGGGACCTCACCGCCTTTGCTACCAATTACGAAGTAACAAGAGAGCGAGAACGAAGTCGACGACAATGGAGCCCGTATCCAGAACCCGCGCAAGCCAGATCAACCGAACCGAGGATGACTTCGTGGACACCGGCGGTCAGTAAACCTTCACCAGAGCCAGAAACGACAACACCGGGCATAAATACAACACCAGGGGAATCACACTGGATAAATACTCGGGAAGCCTGCCGGAATTGCGGAGTAGCCGGGCATTTCGCCAGGGAATGTCGTGGACAACGGGTACTGTTCTGTTGGACGTGCGGGAAGCAGGGCATCAGGACCATCGACTGCTGTAAGACTCCGTTGCCGGGAAACGGGCCGGGGCCCTCACTGAACCCAGACTCAGTGGGGGTGTCACCACAAGTCCGGCAATAGAAACCCTGCAGTTACGTGACGGCCGCATCAGTGCCAGGATCAGCATCGAAGGACACCTGGTCCTCGCTACTCTCGACACCGGGGCCACAAGGAGTTTTATCGGGGAAAGACTGGCACAAAAGATCCGCAACAACACTAACCAATGCGAAGTGAAGACCTCAGTGTCCTTGGCGGATGGGACTCGAAAGGACCTTACACAGGCACTATGGGTGAATGTCCAACTAGGCAAGACGCGCACTCAGGTGCAAATGCTTGTACTGCCGATCGTGTTAGACGATGTCCTTCTGGGTCTGGACTTTCTGGGGGCCGTTGGCGCAATACTGACCTGCGGAGGAGCAGAACTGCGACTGAGCCCTAAACCAACTAGGAAAGGAAACCAACAGCGCGACGAAAACCAAAACGGCGACAGGAGTACATCAGAAACACAGCAAAAGGAAAATAAGGATCACAACAAGGATACACTAGTGCACACTGAGGGCAGAACACAACGCGATACAAACAAGGATCATGGCAAGGATTCATCAAAACACGGCAGGGACCAAACGCAGCAACACAAGGGTCATGACAAGGATACATCAAAACGCGGCAAAGAACAAACACAGCAACACAAGGGTCATGACAAGGATACATCAAAACGCGGCAAAGAACAAACACAGCAACACAAGGATCATGGCAACGGTACATCAAAACACGGCGAAGAACAAACACCGCAACACAAGGATCAGGGCAAGGATACATCAGACTGCGGCAAAGACCAAACACAGCAACACCAGGATCACGACAAGAATACATCGGAGCACGGTAAGGACCAAACACAACAAAAGAAGACCAAGAATCAGGGCAAGGATGTCCAAGGGCACGACAAGAGGAAACCACAGCTCACGGGAAACAAGGATTACGGAGGAGACACAAACACGGAAGCTCTGGGACCCAAAGATAGCCACGCAGTACGAAATAATCCGTTCCGAAAGCGACCCGCGTACAGTAATCTACAGCGAACCGGAGTCGCAACCATCCATTTAACCCTGGAAAACACGAGGCCGCCGAAAGCCGAACCAGGCGCCAGTGAAGAAGGCACCACGCTGGACCCCGATGTAGCGGAGTTCCTCGAGACGGAGCTCGCGTTGTTTGAGCATTTGTCGGGATTATCGAATATCACGGAACACGTGATAGTGATGAGGGATGAACGTCCTATTAAACAGCGATACTTCCCGAAGAACCCGGCAATGCTCAAGATAATAAACGCACAAGTCGACGAACTTCTGCGAGACGGGCAAATCGAACCATCCAAGAGCCCCCACAGCGCCCCAATCGTCCTGGTGGGAAAGAAAACAGGCGAGCAGCGGAGGAAAACTACTCAGCGACCGAGAAGGAATGCCTCGCCATCGTCTGGGCCATAAGGAAACTCCGATGCTACCTAGAAGGATATCGTTTCGATGTCGTTACCGATCACCTCGCTCTCAAATGGTTAAACACGATAGAGAATCCGACTGGTCGTATCGCGCGATGGGCACTGGAACTCCAGCAGTACCAATTCGACATACACTACCGCAGGGGCAAGCAAAACATAGTAGCAGATGCACTCTCACGACAACCTCTAGAAACCTTATGCCAGGCCCGGGAAGGATCAGATGAGTACTCATGGCTCCGTCGGCGGCGTCAGCAGGTACAGGAAGAACCAGATAAGTACCCCGATTATACGGTTCAAGGGGAGGAATTGTACCGCCACCTGGGGCTTAAATCTGACGAGGAAGAACATATACCCTGGAAACTGTGTGTAAGCACTGAACGCCGACAACGGGTACTGCAGGAATGCCACGACGCTCCCACCGCAGGACATCTAGGCATCCACAAGACAGCGACCAGGGCTGCCCAGCGTTACTATTGGCCCGGAATGTTCCGAGACGTAGCCAAATACGTAAAAAGGTGTGGCCTCTGCCAACGGTTTAAGACAGAACAGCGCAAACCTGCCGGGAAGATGCTAACGCGGCAATCGAAAGGACCTTTCGACACGCTCTGCGCCGACTTCATAGGACCCTTGCCACGGTCCAAACAGGGCAACACTATGTTGCTAGTATTTTTTGATTTGGCCACCAAATGGGTCGAACTCGTCCCACTGCGCAAGGCGACAACCGCACTACTGGAAAAGGCGTTTCGGGAAAGGATCCTCAGCCGGTTTGGGGTCCCTCGAACCTTCGTGTGCGACAATGGGACGCAATTCACGAGCCAGGCCTTCAAGACGTTTTGTAAGCGAGCCGGCATAGAACTACAACACACTGCACCCTACAGTCCGCAACAAAACCCGACCGAACGGGCTAACAGGACAATCAAAACAATGATTTCTCAGTACATCGAGGGACCACAGCACACATGGGACATTTTGCTTCCGGAGATCTCACTGGCCATAAATAGCAGCGTCTCGGACACAACCGGATTTAGCCCAGCATTCCTGGTCATGGGCCGAGAGCCGCGTTTACCCGGAGCCCTCTACGAAGAAGTGACCCCAGGGACGGGAAAAAACGAAGTCAGTCCAACAACGCGAGCCCGGCAATTACAAGATGTGTTCCAGATCGCCCGGTAAAACGCACAGAAGGCATCCGCAGAGCAAAGCAGGCATTTCAACTTACGACGGCGTGAATGGAAACCGACGATCGGCTCAATCGTACTACTGAGGCAGCATACATTATCGAAGGCCGCCGAGGGATACGCTGCGAAACTCGCGCCAAAGTATGAAGGCCCCTATAAAGTCATAAGGTTCATCTCAACAAACATAGTGAGACTACAACGCGAGGGAAACCAGGAAAGACGTTCCGCCCACATCGCGGACCTGAAACCTTTTAATACGGACGATCCTGAAGACAGCAGCGAGGAACCTAAAACAGGGGAAAAGGGCGAAGAAGAGTTATAGGAATTTAATCTAAGCAGTTAGCAATCAAGCACCGTAGTCTCAGGTCCCATTTATGCAAACAACAGGATGTAAACCAAATTGTATCCTACAGCGGAAAAATGGCGCACTTCGAGGGAATCGAGCGGTGGATAGAAGGACTGCCCCTTTACCTCCCAGAAGGCGATCAACCCGAGGGCCCGGATGCGGAGGCGAACGACGACAACGAGGACGACATCAGCACAGTCCCACACGCACGGCCCATCGCTTGCCCGGAAATCTCATCCACAAGCCACACCCCGCCAGACATCCGCTCGGCTCAGGTCGTGATGTCCAATAAGGAGGGGATATCCTCCACCCAACCCGGTCGGGCGCTCAAGTGGGTGGACCCAAATACGCCCCCGGATGTAGTAAGGCGCCCGCCATGCCCTGAAGCCGAATCCACAGTCGAGGGATGGGAACAGCTCCTCCATTTAAGCCGACAAGAAGTCGAGGAGCTGCTCGGGAACGATCTAGTCGAAATCGCCGATAATTTGCTCACGCCCGGAGAGGACTGGGTAGAGGCGCCTTCCTCGTGGCGGATCCACACAGCAGACCGACGTCTCCCGCCCATACTGCTGGACCAGGTGCGCACGCGACAGGATCAGCGAACACCGTGCCGGTCACGCTTCACCCTGAGGATCGAGGGCATCCAATTCCGCGTGGTCATCGGTCGAGGAGGACTCGTCTCCGTCCTGCAGCACTGGTGAAGTAAGGGGGGGGTGTGAGGACTCGTATTTCGAGCCCCACAATAACTTTAAGTAAATATTAGTATTAGTTTACCACGAAGGTATTAGTAGCCATAAGTATTACCATGGAGGTGCTTTGTTCCGTAGATCATAATTAGTTATAAGTTAAGCATAGGCATATTACCACGAAGGTAATTAGTTATAAGCTAGGCAAGTACTACGAAGGTAATTAATTTAGTGAGCATAGCAAATTGGCCATAGGGCACGCAGCAGGGAGAGAGCACACGCCGCCGAAAACACACAAAGAAGACGCACTCACACAGGCACCCAACCAAAGAGCGCACGCGCCGACACAGGAAACACACAACGAAGAGCGCACGCAACGAAGAGTGCACGCAACGAAGAGCGCATGCACGCATCGACGGCACAGAGTGCACGCAACGAAGAGCGCATGCACACACCGACGGCACAGAGCGCATGCAACGAAGAGTGCACGCAACGAAGAGCGCATGCACACACCGACGGCACAGAGCGCACGCAACGAAGAGCGCATAACAGAGAGCGCATGCACACCCTGATGGCACAGAGCGCACGCATACGAAGAGCGCACGCATACAAAAAGCACACGCATACATTGGCAACGCCGAGCGCATGTACACATGAACGACGAAGAGCGCAGGCGTACAGGCAAGAGCGCACGCACAAAACACCACGCACACACCCACACATAGCGTAACGCAGAATGCACGCACACGCAGCCGAAGCCAAAAGATACAGAGAGAAGCCGGCGACAAGTGTAGCGGCCGTTGACACGCGCCAAAATCTCGACGGGTCAACGACTGAGAGAGCAGAAGATAGTTAGTTGTGAACCAGAGCTTAGTAGGTCAAGTGCGCGTAGCTCCGCCGTGGAGAAAAGTGAGAGTCAACGACGTCAGCAGCAACAAAAGCCAACAGCAGCGAAGACAACGGCAGAAAAGGCAACGGCAGCGAAGACAACGGCGGCGACAACAACAACGACAACAGAAAGATCAACCGTAACAGCGACGACCCCAGCGGGACAACACTTCTGGTGAGCGACGATTAGGGCTGCGACGCAGCGTTAGGATAGAATATTTTATGAAACGGCTACGGTGCTAGGCAGGGTAGTATTATAAGTAAACATTAGGCCAATTTATAGAAAAAAAAGATAAAATAAAGAAAACATGAACCGAAAGGGCAATCGTTAGCATCGATAACAGTGCCTGTAGAGGCGGGAGACCCAGCGGGAGCACCCCAGAGGAAACGGTCAGTATCTCGGCACCCCAACTGAATCGAGAGTTTGGCGGAAGTGTGGGAGTCGGGCTTTACCACGCCACACTTACGCTCAACTTTCGAAGCAGGCACATGTCAGCGACGTTGGCGGCCCCTGTCTCACAGACCGGCCGTGAATGTCGACTGAGAAGTGCGCGGGGCGCGGAGTACTGACTCGTGGCAAGTGGACTCGGTCTGACCGAGGCATCGTGCACTTATTCCCCTCCCCCGCCCGCCGAGGCCGAAACGCTCCCCTCTCACTACCAAGGGGAACTATTCTCCGTCTCACAGTCTCGGCAAATTTTACAAATAATTTGTAAAAGTAGCTCTGGACAGGACCGAGCGTACCTCAGCCAGAGAGAACTACTTTACAACTACAATATTAGCTCAACAACCAAAGTTGTATATCTTACATGACAAATACCTTGCCACGGGCGTTATGTGAAAATTTCATTTGAATCGGACTATAAATAAGTGAGATATGATACGAATTAAACTCACTTTGAACATATATACTTAAGCAGACCTAATTTACACAAGCTTACCGAGGTTCGAATCTAGCGTCAGACACACAGCATTTTAAACTTTTTATTTGCATTGTATGGTAACAGAATTGGTTCACAATGCAGCTTTGCCGATAGGCCCAGGAGTGAGCCAATGGCCGAGTGGTTAGAGTGGCGGACGGCAAATTAAAATGACGACTGTGGGTTAGTAGTGGTGTGTTCAACTCCCGGTGCCGGTGAGGCGGTTGGGAATTTTCATTTATTTAATTATTTATTTTTTATTTTGTTTTATTTATTTATTTTATTCTAATAAACTAAAAGAAAAGTTATAGTCAAGCGGGCTGTAAAATAGCAGCTACAAACAAATTAAATTATTTAATTAAATTTCAATAAAATATAGTTTTTCCTCATTTTGTTTTCATACTATATTATGCAATAAAATTATAATAGTTACAAATAATATTAATTATTTATAAATAAAGTTTACTATTTTTATTATATTTAGCACGCATCAAAAAGATGTGAGCCAAAAGTAAACAATGCGTTCTTCAATGCAGTTGTGAATGTGCGAGTGGGACGCCCATACATACATGTCTGCATATCCACATGTATGTATTGGCATCCTACTTCAACACACATTATTGCACGCATGTATGTACATACTTATGTACAATACAATTAGATTTGGAGTTGCTGTTGTGTACCAACGAAAGAACACTAAGTTCTAATTACATACATATATTGCGTACCAAAAACATAAAAAAACCGGCTACCGCCACCGCCCCTTTTCAATGTTATTGAGCTTTTAAAATATTTTAATGAAAAATAATGAAAAACAAAAACTTTTACATGCCGATCGCGGTAGCAATCGAACTCAACATTGTTGCCCTTACAGTCCGAGACATAATCCACTCAGCCACCGAATAACTCTGGCTAGTGCCAAAAAAATCAACAAGAAGCACATGAAATAAATTTTGGTATGCGCTAGAAATGCATACATATACCTATTGCCCTCTCGCTCAGTCTAATGGTTGCGACACTTCGCTTCTGCTTTGTCTATGCGTTCTTCTTCTTCTGTTCGTTAATTCAAATTGCGCGTATCGTCGAACACTGTATAAAATTGATCTCCGCCAAATTTTTAATATTAATCCAAATAAAGCGAAATTTTCATTGCGAATTTTAATAAATATCCGAATATAATTAAGTTATCTATGTCTGCAGATTGCAGAAATTAATTAATTTGGGGAACATTTAAGTTGCGCAGAACATGTCAAGCGACTCGTAGGTCACCAAAATTTAACTTTTTAAGAACAACTAAATCCATTACATGTGCTGTAACTTCCCCTTGGTGTTCCCTAGGTACTGATTATTTTTGATAATCGGTGGGAAATTCGAGCTGCGATTCTATTCGGTTATTTACAAACTTTTTTACGGTATACTATGATAATCCATGGCCTTATACAGTCAGCACCTGACTGTAGCGTTTGTATTTTTTTAAATGATCACGGCTGGTTTCGTTTCGGTATATTTATTAATATACCGAAACGATTGTTATTACATGGTTTTATTATCTAGATCGCTTATTATTTCCTCGCACTGTTTCTTATCCTAGGTAGTCCCTGTCTTCCTGCCTACTTCGCACCATTACGCAGCTCGAAAATCCGAGCTCTAAATATTTGAGTTTTACTGCTCACCTCGATTCTCCTGCGACAGGATTCATCCTCGTGTTTTCTTTAGTTTTTAAGGTCCTTGGGCTGACACTGACTTTAACTTGCACTTTTGCACTTGGTTATTTCCCCGTGGGAAGAGCTTTGCTGCCGGCTTATTTAGCTGCTCACGAACGACTGCCCTTGGCCTAGTTTTCGCAGCTTTCGTTTCGCTGCTTATGCTTCGCTGCCTATGTCTCGCTGCTGCGTATGTCGCCGCTGCCTTCGGCCGATCGTGCCTGGCTGCTGTGCTCTGCTCGCACTTCGCTGCCTGCACGGCGCCGCTGCTTGCCTAGCTTCGCTGCTGGCTGCACGTCGCTGCTGGCTGAGCGTCGCTGCTTGCTGAGCGTCGCTACTGGCTTAGCGTCGCTGCCCTTGATGCCGTTGCCTTGTGCTGTCCGTGCGCGAGCTCTGGGTGCCCAAGCACCGTTACTTGTGCGTGTGCTAGGGTCGCGCTCTGGGTCCCGAGGCACCGTTACATGTGCGCGCACAAGCTCTGGGTACCGAGGTACCGTTACTTGTGCAGGTGTTCGAGTATGCACCAGCTCTGGGTACCGAGGTACCGTAACTTGTGTGCGCACCAGGCTCTGGGTACCGAGGTACCGTAACTTGTGTGTGCGCTGGGCATGGGCGCCGAACGACTGGGGTTTCCCTACGTCATGTGCCCTGTTTCCTATGTTCTGCCTACGCCCTTGCTCTTGCCTATGCTTCTGCTTATGTCTCCATGAAATACTGTAGGGTATACTAAACTTAGAGGTAGCTTAAGTATCTATTTATTTAATATTAGAAAAATGCAATAGTGTGGCGTCGCTTCATGTGACGTCACACTTTAAATTAAAGAAATATATATATAAATAAATAATATTATGTGGCGTCGCTCCATGCGGCGTCACACCCCCCCCTTACTTCACCGGGGATAAGGTGGACGTGGCCTAATGACTGGCTTCCTTCGGGATGTTGCGGGTTCTTGGCCCGTGCTTATTTACAAAGAAGATGCTTAATAATACGTGTGTTTTCTAACTCCTAATGGTGCGAAACGAGAAACTCTATTACGATCTTACGAGTAAGTACATGTTAAGGTGATTCTGATTACAACATGGAAATTTGTTTTAGTCTACCCCACCCGGTACCTGTTGACCCTCGATGGTCGGATCCTCCCCATGATATGCCTTCAAGTCGGCCAATCCTGCGCTGCTCCTCTTCTTGGTCTTCCCGTCTTGGAGGCGTAGGATCGTGGGCGAGAGATAGCTCACGACTCGATAGGGTCCATCGTAGCGAGGTGCCAACTTGGCGGCGAATCCACCGACTGCAGGACTTAGTCCTCGATGCCTGGCTTCCACTCCCGGCGGCGTAGATTGTAGTACCTCTTGCTATTTGGCAACGCCACTGACCCTTGGAGATTCATAGAGCAGCTGGAAGAGAAGGCAGAGATGTACAGCATTGATGTCCAACAACTACCGCATGCTGTAGCACACGTGCTAACGGGCCAAGCCGAGGTCTGGTTTAGAGTCAACACCCTCTACCGAGTCACCTGGGAGGAGTTTAAACATGAGTTCATGGAGTTTTTCCTCCCCCCGCGCTATTTTCAACGACTGGAGGACGAGATCCGGAGCCGCACCCAACGCCTAGGTGAGCGATTTCGAGATTACGCACTGGCACTACGGCTGATGATGCGCCGTGCCAGGTATACCCAGGAGCAGGAGCTGGACAGGATTTATGATAATATGACGCCGGAGTATCAACTGTTCACCCGCCGTCACGAGTTTGGAACGCTGGCTCAGCTGAGCAAACTCGTGACAACGTACGAAACCACGAAGGAGCTGCAACGCCAAGCGACGAGCCAAGTTGATCGACGGAGAGAGAACCCGAAGCCGCCGAACCCGCCAGTGACGAACCATGCACTACTAACAACACCGGGCCCCACAGCAGCGACAGCCACTCCCCACACAACACCAACAGGGGCGACAAAGGGCGACCTGCAGCGCGTGTGCCACAATTGCGCTCAGCCTGGGCATTTACAGGCGGACTGCCGTAATAGCCGCGTGTTGTTCTGTTGGGACTGCGGTCGGCACGGTATACGCACGGTGGACTGTTGTCGGCGACCCACGTCGGGAAATGCTGCGCGTCTTTAACCAATGGGGAACAACTTGGAGACGCCACACCACAGTTCCCAGGAGTAGCACCGCTGAGGCGCAGTAATGACCGGCTCATCGCGCATGGCAGGATCGAGGAGGTAGTGACGGATACCACCATCGACACGGGGGCCACACGCAATTTCACCAGCGAGCGTATGGCGGCCCGGCTAAGCACACCGGAGAACGAGCGAGCAGCACTAATCCGGATCAAGCTGGCGGATGGATCATCACGAGCCGTGACACGAGCCTTGAGAGTGAGGATCCAGCTGGGAGAGAGAGAGACGACAGTACCGGTGCTGGTACTGCCCGTCATCTTAGACGACGTGATCCTGGGAACGGACTTCCTGTGCGGCATCGAAGCGACTCTCAAGTGTGGCCGCGCAGAGTTACGCCTGCAAAGCACACTTGGGGAGGCAGCACCGATGCCCGGGACATCCCACCAAGCGACGGAGGACGCGGTGGCCCAAGACAAGAACGAGGTTGCGGGCTTACCACCGATTTGTCCCGTCGCACAGCAAAGGAATCCGTTTAGGCAGCCCAGAGCAAGAAAAGGACAACGAGACACCGAGGGACAAGGCAGGACACCAGAGCAAGTCCAACGAGACACCGAGGGACAAGGCAGGACACTAGAGCAAGTACAACGAGGCACCGAGGTTGGCCAGCAGAGAGAAGGACAACGAAGCACAGAGGAACCAACACGAGCAGAGAAAACTCAGCGAGGCACCGAGCACCGGCGAAGCACAGAGGGATCAGCAGGAGACAGAGAGGGACAACCGAGGAAACGAGACGAGGTTGGCCAGCAGAGAGAAGGACAACGAGACATGAAGCGCGCCGCATGAAGCGCGCCACATAATTTATAGGTTTAACTTATAGATAAGATATCGTTAAGCCTAATATACCCAATAGTATTTCCTTAAAATATAAGCAGAAGAATAGGAAAAGTAAGGGGCGTAGGCAGAACATAGGAAAAGAGCACACAACGTAGGGTAACCCCAGACGCTCGGCGCCCATGCCCAGCGCACACACAAGTTACGGTACCTCGGTACCCAGAGCCTGGTGCGCACACAAGTAACGGTGCCTCGGTACCCAGAGCTGGCGCAGAGTCGAACACCTGCACAAGTAACGGTACCTCGGTACCCAGAGCTGGTGCACAGTCGAACACTTGCACAAGTAACGGTGCCTCGGTACCCAGAGCTTGTGCACATACAAGTGACGGTACCTCGGTACCCAGAGTGTGAGCCTAGCGCACGCACAAGTTACGGTACGTCGGTACCCAGAACGTGAGCCTAGTGCGCACCCATGTAACGGTGCCTCGGTACCCAGAGCGTGTGCATAGACAGGCAGGCGCGCCAGGCAAGCAGCGGAACGCAAGCAGCGAATTGCGAGCTGCGAAACTGGGTTACAGGACAGTCGATCGCGAACAGCATAATGACCCGGCAGCAAGCTCTCCCCGGGAATTAAACAGTGCAAGTGCAAGTATAAGTTCAGTGCCAGCCCAAGGACCTTTACTGACGAAGATGAATCCTGTCGCAGGAGAGTCAAGGTGAGCAGTAAAACTTAAATATTGAAAGCTCAGTTTTCGAGTTTACGTAAGGGTGCGAAGTAGGCAGGAAGGCAGGGACTAACTAGGATAAGAACTAATACGAGGAAACAACAAGCTATTGAAATAAAAATAAAACCATGTTATTAATATAATGAAACAAAACCAGCCGTGATTATTCAAATACCCAGTGATAAATTCTCTCCTCTCTAGAGCATTTGAGTGAAAGTGTCGTGTACGTGTGTGCCCGTGTGAGTGTGTATTCGCAGAGAGCGCTTTTCTGGCATGCCGGTGCTCCGCTGGCCAGTAAGCGATTCTGACCGTACACACGCACAGTCCGTGTCGTGAGTGAACGTTAGGTGACGAGTGGGTGCGTGAGCGTGTTCTCTAACAAGTTTGCGGCGTGGTGGAATACACCATCGAGCGGCTTGTGGGAGTGCAGGCGAAAGTACCTGTGGTCGGTCACGGGCGTTCTGCACGGCCAGCGGCCGATCGTGAGAGGTGTCATGAGTGGGCGATAGTTGGCAAGCGGAGTGCGTGGGCGTGCACTCTAACTAGTTGCGAGTGGTGGAATACACCAACGAGCGACTTGGGGAGTGCGAGCGAAAGTCCCGCGGCCACGTGAGTTCCTCACGAGCAACCGTCAGCCAGGCACGCGTGACACATGTACGTAAGCCTCAGCAGGACCACGTGGTGGTAAAAATCCATGTGGAAACCCACATGGTCAACGAGCACACGTACGTGATGTGGACCATGAGCGCCTCATATACCCTGTACATATCCCAATAGGGTATGACCTGCTTGTAGCCTCTCTTGCTAAAGTCATAGTAGTCCTAGTATTTATAAATTTTCTGTAAAGACCCTGGCGAGACTGAGATATGTACCCCAGCATGAGAAAACATCCTTACGTTATTTATAAGTAAAGTTTACTATTTTTATTATATTTAGCACGCATCAAAAAGATGCGAGCCAAAAGTAAACAATGCGTTCTTCAATGTCGTCACTCTTTCAGTGTTTTGCCCGTTATGACTTTGCAAGTTCAATATTATTCTTATTGGATATTGTTATTTTGTTTTGCTCTCAATATTTTGCAATTAGGATGTTAGAACATAACAGCGACGCAGCCTCATCGATATGAGCCCGATCTGGCAGTCCGGCACCATCATAAGCAGACGATAATTCCACCGTTTCACTACAAGCCCTTTAAAAGTTGTGAATGTTCGAGTGGGACGCCCATACATACATGTCTGCATATCCACACTTAAAAAAACCGGCTACCGCCACCGCCCCTTTTCAATGAGCTTTTGAAATATTGTAATGAAAAATAAATAATGAAAAACAAAAAATTTCACATGCCGATCGTGGTGTAGCAATCGAACCCCGAAACACGGCCAACATTATTGTCCTTACAGTCCGAGACATTATCCACTCAGCCACTGAACAACTCTAGATCGTGCCAAAAAATCAACAAGAATTATTTTGGTACACGCTAGAAATGCATACTTATACCTATTGCCCTCTCGCTCAGTCAAATGGTTGCGACACTTCGCTTCTGCTTTGTCTATGCGTTCTTCTTCTTCTGTTCGTTAATTCAAATTGCGCGTATCATCGAACACTGTATAAAATTGATCTCCGCCAAATTTTTAATATTAATCCAAATAAAGCGGAATTTTCATTGCGAGTTTTTATAAATATCCGAATATAAATACGTTATCTATGTCTGCAGATTGCAGAAATTAATTAATTTGGGGAACATTTAAGTTGCGCAGAACATCTCAAGTCGACTCGTAGGTCACCAAAATTTAACTTTTAAGAACAACTAAATCCATAACATTTGCAGTAGCTACCGCTTGGTGTTCCCTAGGTACTGATTATTTTTTATAATCGGTGGGAAATTCGAGCGGCGATTCTATTCTGTTATTAACAAACTTTTTTTACGGTATACTAAGATAATCCATGGCCTTATACAGTCAGCACCTGACTGTAGCGTTTGTATTTTTTTTTTATGTATTAATATAAGTGAATTTTCCAACACTTTTTTTTCGTTTAATCGTGAATGTGCAAACACATGTATGCACACGAACGTTGTCCAAAAATTAATTTTTTTGTGCAGCTTTTCCGCTTTTTTAGTTTTTTAAAACTGATCTTGATTGCTTTCAACGTGAGAAGCAATATTTATAGTTTTTAGGCCATGGATTTTAAAAAAATTCATGGTCTATTGTGTTTGTCGGAACGGAAATGTGCGTAACAGGCAGACGGAGGCATCTCCGACCCCATAAACTATATATATTCTGAATCAGTATCAGTAGCCGAGTCGATTGAGCCATGTCTGTCTGTCCGTCTGTCCGTCTGTCCGTCTGACCGTCTGTCCGTCTGTCCGTCTGTCTGTCTGTATGAACACCTGGATCTCAGAAACTATAAGAGCTAGAGTCATCAAATTTTGCGACAACATACATATATATTGCAGTGTCTCAAAGTTTTTGTAAAATTTGGACACGCCCCTTTCCGCCTCTGTAAATCAGTAATAACTATTTAACAACTACAATATTAGCTCAACAACCAAAGTTGTATATCTTACATGACAAATACCTTGCCACGGGCGTTATGTGAAAATTTCATTTAAATTGGACTATTAATAAGTGAGATATGATACTAATTAAACTCACTTTGAACATATATACTTAAGCAGATCTAATTTACACAAGCATACCGAGGTTCGAATCTAGCGTCAGACACACAGCATTTTAAACTTTTTATTTGCATTGTATGGTAACAGAATTGGTTCACAATGCAGCTTTGCCGATGAGCTAAGGAGTGAGACAATGGCCAAGTGATTAGAGTGGCGGACGGCAAATTAAATTGACTGTGAGAGAGTGCGTTTTTTCAACTCCCGGTTGCCCGGTTGAGGCGGGTGCGAATGAATTATGAATTATCATTTATGAATTATTTATTATTTTATTTTGTTTATTTATTTTATTCTAATAAACTAAAAGAAAAGTTGCAGTCAAGCGGGTTGTAATATAGCAGCTACAAAAAAATTAAATTATTTAATTAAATTTCAATAAAATATAGTTTTTCCTCATTTTGTTTTCATACTATATTATGCAATAAAATTATAATAGTTACAAATAATATTAATTATTTATAAATAAAGTTTACTATTATTTTTATATTTAGCACGCATCAAAAAGACGCGAGCCAAAATTAAACAATGCGTTCTTCAATGTCGTCACTCTTTCCGTATTTTGCCTGTTATGACTTTTTCAATTAGAATGCTCGAACATAACAGCGATCATAAGACTGTGGCGACGCAGCCTCATCGATATGAGCCCGATCTGGCAGCGCGGCACCATCATAAGCAGACGATAGTGACACCGTTTCACTACAAGCGCTTTAAAAGTTGTGAATGTGCGAGTGGGACGCCCATACATACATGTCTGCATATCCATATGTATGTATTGGCATCCCACTTCAACACACATTATTGCACGCATGTATGTACATACACATGTACAATACAATTAGATTTCGAGTTGCTGTTGTGTACCAACGAAAGAGAAGTAAGTTCTAATTACATATATTGCGTACCAAAAACTTAAAAAAAACCGGCTACCGCCGCCGCCCCTTTTCAATGAGCTTTTAAAATATTTTAATGAAAAACAAAAACTTTCACATGCCGATCGCGGTAGCAATCGAACTCCGAAACACGGTCAATATTGTGGTCCTTACAGTCCGAGACATAATCCACTCAGCCACTGAATACCTCTAGATCGTGCCAAAAAATCAACAAGAATTATTTTGGTACACGCTAGAAATGCATACTTATACCTATTGCCCTCTCGCTCAGTCTAATGGTTGCGACACTTCGCTTCTGCTTTGTCTATGCGTTCTTCTTCTTCTGTTCGTTAATTCAAATTGCGCGTATCGTCGAACACTGTATAAAATTCATCTCCGCCAAATTTTTAATATTAATCCAAATAAAGCGGAATTTTCATTGCGAGTTTTAATAAATATCCGAATATAATTAAGTTATCTATGTGTGCAGATTGCAGAAATTAATTAATTTGGGAAATATTTAAGTTGCGGAGAATATCTTAAGTCGACTCACCAAAATTTAAGTTTTTAAGAACAACTAGTCCCATTACATGTGCTGTAACTTCCCCTTGGTGTTCCCTAGGTACTGATTATTTTTGATAATCGGTAGAAAATTCGAGCGGCGATTCTATTCTGTTATTTACAAACTTGTTTACGGTATATTAAGATAATCCATGGCCTTATACAGTCAGCACCTGACTGTAGCGTTTGTATTTTTTTTTAAACACTAGGCACTTCCTTTATGCCTTCCTTTCACTTCTGACACCATGTTTTAATGTAGTTTCTCTTAAGCGTGTTATTTATTATCTGTCTTCTTACTGACTAACTTATATACTAACAGGGTTGCCACTTAATTCTAACGATGGTGCTGCCATCTTGTGACATAACATACTAATTACATAAAACACAACCCGAGATAAACTTAACCAAAATTATAACAATCAAGAAATTTTTATTGAAAATAACAAAATCATAAAATATTAATTCGGTCAAACTATCCGTTCTTAACTACTTAACAATTAACACTAATCCACAGATCTGATTGGGTTTTAGTGGATTTTCCCCAATCTCTTTGCAACAGATGTTGGATCGGTTTCTTTTTATTATTCCAGATTTAATTTTAAATTTTAATTTTTAAATTTAAATAAAATAAATTATTATTATTCTTTACATTTATCATTTAAAAATTATTATTAATGTAACATTTTTAATTCTAAATTTTTATTGTTAAACGCTTTCTCAGTCGACTGCCATTAATCGACATTAAATAAAATAAATAAAAAAAATACAAACGCTACAGTCAGGTGCTGACTGTATAAGGCCATGGATTATCATAGTATACCGTAAAAAAGTTTGTAAATAACAGAATAGAATCGCAGCTCGAATTTCCCACCGATTATCAAAAATAATCAGTACCTAGGGAACACCAAGGGGAAGTTACAACACATGTAATGGATTTAGTTGTTCTTAAAAAGTTAAATTTTGGTGACCTACGAGTCGCTTGACATGTTCTGCGCAACTTAAATGTTCCCCAAATTAATTAATTTCTGCAATCTGCAGACATAGATAACTTAATTATATTCGGATATTTATTAAAATTCGCAATGAAAATTTCGCTTTATTTGGATTAATATTAAAAATTTGGCGGAGATCAATTTTATACAGTGTTCGATGATACGCGCAATTTGAATTAACGAACAGAAGAAGAAGAACGCATAGACAAAGCAGAAGCGAAGTGTCGCAACCATTAGACTGAGCGAGAGGGCAATAGGTATAAGTATGCATTTCTAGCGCATACCAAAATTTATTTCATGTGCTTCTTGTTGATTTTTTGGCACTAGCCAGAGTTATTCGGTGGCTGAGTGGATTATGTCTCGGACTGTAAGGGCAACAATGTTGAGTTCGATTGCTACCGCGATCGGCATGTAAAAGTTTTTGTTTTTCATTATTTTTCATTAAAATATTTTAAAAGCTCAATAACATTGAAAAGGGGTGGCGGTAGCCGGTTTTTTAAGTTTTTGGTACGCAATATATGTATGTAATTAGAACTTAGTGTTCTTTCGTTGGTACACAACAGCAACTCCAAATCTAATTGTATTGTACATAAGTATGTACATACATGCGTGCAATAATGTGTGTTGAAGTAGGATGCCAATACATACATGTGGATATGCAGACATGTATGTATGGGCGTCCCACTCGCACATTCACAACTGCATTGAAGAACGCATTGTTTACTTTTAGCTCGCATCTTTTTGATGCGTGCTAAATATAATAAAAATAGTAAACTTTATTTATAAATAATTAATATTATTTGTAACTATTATAATTTTATTGCATAATATAGTATGAAAACAAAATGAGGAAAAACAATTTTTTATTGAAATTTAATTAAATAATTTAATTTGTTTGTAGCTGCTATTTTACAGCCCGCTTGACTATAACTTTTCTTTTATTTTATTAGAATAAAATAAATAAATAACACAAAATAAAAAATAAATAATTAAATAAATGAAAATTCCCAACCGCCTCACCGGCACCGGGAGTTAAACACACCACTACTAACCCACAGTCGTCAATTTAATTTGCCGTCCGCCACTCTAACCACTCGGCCATTGGCTCACTCCTGGGCCTATCGGCAAAGCTGCATTGTGGACCAATTCTGTTACCATACAATGCAAATAAAAAGTGTAAAATGCTGTGTGTCTGACGCTAGATTCGAACCTCGGTATGCTTGTGTAAATTAGATCTGCTTAAGTATATATGTTCAAAGTGAGTTTAATTCGTATCATATCTCACTTATTTATAGTCCGATTCAAATGAAATTTTCACATAACGCCCGTGGCAAGGTATTTGTCATGTAAGATATACAACTTTGGTTGTTGAGCTAATATTGTAGTTGTTAAATAGTTATTACTGATTTACAGAGGCGGGAAGGGCGTGTCCAAATTTTACAAAAACTTTGAGACACTGCAATATATATGTATGTTGTCGCAAAATTTGATGACTCTAGCTCTTATAGTTTCTGAGATCCAGGTGTTCATACAGACAGACAGACGGACAGACAGACATGGCTCAATCGACTCGGCTACTGATACTGATTCAGAATATATATAGTTTATGGGGTCGGAGATGCCTCCTTCTGCCTGTTACGCACATTTCCGTTCCGACAAACACAATAGTCCATGAATTTTTTTAAAATCCATGGCCTAAAAATACAAACGCTACAGTCAGGTACTGACTGTATAAGGCCATGGATTATCTTAGTATACCGTAAACAAGTTTGTAAATAACAGAATAGAATCGCCGCTCGAATTTTCTACCGATTATCAAAAATAATCAGTACCTAGGGAACACCAAGGGGAAGTTACAGCACATGTAATGGGGCTAGTTGTTCTTAAAAAGTTAAATTTTGGTGAGTCGACTTAAGATATTCTCCGCAACTTAAATATTTCCCAAATTAATTAATTTCTGCAATCTGCACACATAGATAACTTAATTATATTCGGATATTTATTAAAACTCGCAATGAAAATTCCGCTTTATTTGGATTAATATTAAAAATTTGGCGGAGATCAATTTTATACAGTGTTCGACGATACGCGCAATTTGAATTAACGAACAGAAGAAGAAGAACGCATAGACAAAGCAGAAGCGAAGTGTCGCAACCATTAGACTGAGCGAGAGGGCAATAGGTATATGTATGCATTTCTAGCGCATACAAAAATTTATTTCATGTGCTTCTTGTTGATTTTTTGGCACTAGCTAGAGTTATTCAGTGGCTGAGTGGATTATGTCTCGGACTGTAAGGACCACAATATTGACCGTGTTTCGGAGTTCGATTGCTACCGCGATCGGCATGTGAAAGTTTTTGTTTTTCATTAAAATATTTTAAAAGCTCATTGAAAAGGGGCGGCGGCGGTAGCCGGTTTTTTTAAGTTTTGGTACGCAATATATGTAATTAGAACTTACTTCTCTTTCGTTGGTACACAACAGCAACTCGAAATCTAATTGTATTGTACATATGTATGTACATACATGCGTGCAATAATGTGTGTTGAAGTGGGATGCCAATACATACATATGGATATGCAGACATGTATGTATGGGCGTCCCACTCGCACATTCACAACTTTTAAAGGGCTTGTAGTGAAACGGTGTCACTATCGTCTGCTTATGATGGTGCCGCGCTGCCAGATCGGGCTCATATCGATGAGGCTGCGTCGCCACAGTCTTATGATCGCTGTTATGTTCGAGCATTCTAATTGAAAAAGTCATAACAGGCAAAATACGGAAAGAGTGACGACATTGAAGAACGCATTGTTTAATTTTGGCTCGCGTCTTTTTGATGCGTGCTAAATATAAAAATAATAGTAAACTTTATTTATAAATAATTAATATTATTTGTAACTATTATAATTTTATTGCATAATATAGTATGAAAACAAAATGAGGAAAAACTATATTTTATTGAAATTTAATTAAATAATTTAATTTGTTTGTAGCTGCTATATTACAACCCGCTTGACTGCAACTTTTCTTTTAGTTTATTAGAATAAAATAAATAAACAAAATAAAATAATAAATAAATTATAAATGATAATTCATAATTCGCACCCGCCTCAACCGGGAGTTGAACACACGCACTCTCTCATAATCAATTTAATTTACTGTCCGCCACTCTAACCACTCGGCCACTGTCTCACTCATCGGCAAAGCTGCATTGTGAACCAATTCTGTTACCATACAATGCAAATAAAAAGTTTAAAATGCTGTGTGTCTGACGCTAGATTCGAACCTCGGTATGCTTGTGTAAATTAGATCTGCTTAAGTATATATGTTCAAAGTGAGTTTAATTAGTATCATATCTCACTTATTAATAGTCCGATTTAAATGAAATTTTCACATAACGCCCGTGGCAAGGTATTTGTCATGTAAGATATACAACTTTGGTTGTTGAGCTAATATTGTAGTTGTTTAGATAGTTATTACTGATTTACAGAGGCGGAAAGGGGCATGTCCAAATTTTACAAAAACTTTGAGACACTGCAATATATATGTATGTTGTCGCAAAATTTGATGACTCTAGCTCTTATAGTTTCTGAGATCCAGGTGTTCATACAGACAGACAGACGGACAGACGGACAGACGGTCAGACGGACAGACAGACATGGCTCAATCTACTCGGCTACTGATACTGATTCAGAATATATATAGTTTATGGGGTCGGAGATGCCTCCGTCTGCCTGTTACGCACATTTCCGTTCCGACAAACACAATAGACCATGAATTTTTTTAAAATCCATGGCCTAAAAACCAGTAAGAAAAGCAACAGTCGCGCGGCACGCGACAGTGGGATACCCTTCGACCCATGATCTAATGTAGTTAATTTGTTAAATTCATACACATACACATAGGCACATGCTTGAAAATTATTCCCGACAGATGGCGCTCGCGCTTCGCGCTCGCCCGCCTTCCTTGTTAGCTGACACAAGCACTTGGTTTTATGCTCATACTTTCTTAAATAACTTCTGTGTTTACTGTCCGATTGGATATAGATAATTGGATAATTTAGAGAATACGAAGATATTTCACTCAGCTTAGTATATGTTGAAGTCAGAAAGTTGTATCTTTTATACAGCGCTTATAAATTGAGTTAAAAAATTGAATTATTGATTTGCAGGGGCGGTGGGCGTGGCACCCAACATTTGAAATAAACTTGATCTGCGCCGAGTATATAGGAACCTTCATTCCAAATTTGGTGTCTCTAGCGTTTATAATAGCCGAGATCTGTGTGTTCATCTGGTCAGACGGACATCCGGACAGACAGATGGACATGGCTCAATCGTCTCGGCTAGTGATCCTGAGCAAGAATATATATACTTTATGGGGTCTGCCACGCCTCCTTCTGCCTGTTACATACATTTGCACAAAGCTAGTATACCCTTTTTTGAACATTTTCAATGGTCGAAGGGTATAAAAATACTGAAACAGTTAAAGAAAGGAATACTGAAATACGATACTAAACATTGAAAATCCAGTTCCACAACTATATCCAGAAGTAAAGGTTGAGGACAAGCCAAAATCTAAAAGGTGAGGGAGTGACATATTCAAGTCACCAACCGTCAAACGATAAGAAGCTTAAGTTACTGATAAACAAAGACGTAAAGCTCTGTAGAACTTTAAGGTTTGCTGGTCCATAAGAATAATTCTGTCAGTTAGTTAATGAGTGACTCTGGTGTAATAAACAACAAATAAATCCATCAAATAAAAATTATAAATAAAAATTATATTTTTTTATTTAAATGAACACCTAAATACTAAATTACATATTCTTGCTGAGGATCACTAGCCGAGTCGATTGAGCCATGTCTGTCTGTCTGTTTGAACGCACAGATCTCAGCTATTATAAAAGCTAGAGTTACCAAATTTGGCAGGAAGACTCCTGTGTACTATAAGCTGATCAAGTTTATTTCAAATGTTAGGTGCCACGCCCACCGCCCCGAAAATCAATAATTTACTTTTTGAACTTAATTTGTAAGCGCTGTATAAAAGATAAAACTTTCTGACTTGAACAGTTACTAACCTATTCTCAAAATTGCAATCTGATCGGACAATAAACACAGAAGTTATTTAAGAAATTATGTGCATAAAACCAAGTGCTTATATCAGCTAACAAGGAAGGCGGGCGAGCGCAAAGCGCGAGCGCCATCTGTCGGCAATAATTTAAAAGCATGCGAATTTGTATATGTGTATGAATTTAACAAATTGAACTACACCGGAACATAGGTCGAAGGGTATCCCACTGTCGCATGCAGAGCGACTGTGGTTTATTTCTATTTTTTTTATGTAAATCCTTTGATCCATATTTTTCGATAGCACTTATAACCTGTACGCCTCTCACAAAAAAAACAAAAAATGCTATACACTTGAAACTTGATACAGATGTTGGGATAGAGTGTACCAAACATAACAAAACAAAAAAAAATCGAAATTCGATTATATGTAACCTGCGAAAATTCAAAATTTGCGATACTTTTTGAACACACCTCGTATTATTTATTGACCAAAAAGTATGATGCAATCAAAGACGCCCTGATTAAGGAAGACACTGATGCTGATGACCGCAAGCTTAACAAAGTCATTCATGAGGTGCAGTTAGACGACCTGAAGCCCTCAGAATTGCTGAAACGAATGAGAAAGCTAGCACACAACTATGTCTCCGAGATGGTTATCAAGACACTCTGGTTGGAAAAGCTTTCAGACAACGTTTGCGTTATGGCATCTATCATCGACGGGGAGTTAACCAAAGTATCTCTGACAGCGGACATAGTAATGGAAGGCTTAGAGCAAACCTTTGATTTCGGCGGCACATGCACATTTTTTTAAAGTAGTTATCAACAAAAGACCTCTCGAACAAAATTTCCAAATCTACTATGCCATTTTGTTATTACCACGCCAGATTTGGCGCCATAGCGAAGAAATGCGTAGAGCCCTGCGAATTTCAAAAACTCACTACAAAAAACTAAAGCCCACTTTGACATCAGCGGTTAACGAAGTAAGAGCTAATGAAAGCCGCAGATTATTCGTAATAGTTAGAACGACAATCCGAAAATCCTTTTTTTAATCGACACCGGAACTGATTTTTCCATTTTACTACCCAAAAATTGTTACTCTTAGACCACAGACAAACTGTATTCTGCAAACGGAACTCCAATCAAGACATTCGGCAACAAAATTGCTTCAGTCAACTTCGGCTTGAACAGAAACAAGACCTGGCAATTCATCATCGCTGACGTCACCAAACCAATTATCGAAGCCGAGTTCATTCATGCATACAAATTAGTGGTCTAGTCATCGACAGCTCTATAAAGCTTTTCGCAAGAGGATCCATCTGCAGTTTGGAAGTAGAAATACTGCACATAGTTTCGCCTACAAACAATGACCGCTACGAAGAACTTCTGCGTGAATACAGCCTTCTGGCAAAACCAAGACAGCTGTTCAGCACTGCATCTTTACAAAGAATCTTCCAGTGGTCAGCCAAGAATGACGATTAAATCCAAAGAAGTTGACAATCGCCAAAAAGGAATTTGTCTACATGCTAACTCTAAGTACTTGTGTCAGCGCGAGCGTCACCTGTCGAGATAATTTGAAAGTATGTTCATATGAATATGTTTATGAATTAAACAAATTTAACTACACCGAAATATAGGTCGAAGGGTATACCACTGTCTGTGCCGCGCGACAGTGGGATAACTTATATTGTAATTACATATATGTATAAATAATATGGATTTGCAGACAAATGTATTTAACAGACAGACCCCACAAAGTATATAAATTCTTGTTCAATATCACTGGCAGAGTCGATTGAACCATGTCCGGCTGTCTGTCTGGAGGACCAGATGTCTGTCTGACTAGATAATCAAACATATCTCAACTATTATAAACGCTAGAGACACAAAAATTTGGAATAAAGGTTCATATACACTCTGCGCAGATAGAGGGTATTTCAAATTTCGATGCTACGCCCAACGCCCCGCAAATCAATAATTTATTATATCCTTCGACCATTGAAAATGGTCAAAAAAATACAAACGCTACAGTCAGGTGCTGACTGTATAAGGCCATGGATTATCTTAGTATACCGTAAACAAGTTTGTAAATAACAGAATAGAATCGCCGCTCGAATTTTCTACCGATTATCAAAAATAATCAGTACCTAGGGAACACCAAGGGGAAGTTACAGCACATGTAATGGGGCTAGTTGTTCTTAAAAAGTTAAATTTTGGTGAGTCGACTTAAGATATTCTCCGCAACTTAAATATTTCCCAAATTAATTAATTTCTGCAATCTGCACACATAGATAACTTAATTATATTCGGATATTTATTAAAACTCGCAATGAAAATTCCGCTTTATTTGGATTAATATTAAAAATTTGGCGGAGATCAATTTTATACAGTGTTCGACGATACGCGCAATTTGAATTAACGAACAGAAGAAGAAGAACGCATAGACAAAGCAGAAGCGAAGTGTCGCAACCATTAGACTGAGCGAGAGGGCAATAGGTATATGTACGCATTTCTAGCGCATACAAAAATTTATTTCATGTGCTTCTTGTTGATTTTTTGGCACTAGCCAGAGTTATTCAGTGGCTGAGTAGATTATGTCTCGGACTGTAAGGACCACAATATTGACCGTGTTTCGGAGTTCGATTGCTACCGCGATCGGCATGTGAAAGTTTTTGTTTTTCATTATTTTTCATTAAAATATTTTAAAAGCTCATTGAAAAGGGGCGGCGGCGGTAGCCGGTTTTTTTTAAGTTTTTGGTACGCAATATATGTAATTAGAACTTACTTCTCTTTCGTTGGTACACAACAGCAACTCGAAATCTAATTGTATTGTACATATGTATGTACATACATGCGTGCAATAATGTGTGTTGAAGTGGGATGCCAATACATACATATGGATATGCAGACATGTATGTATGGGCGTCCCACTCGCACATTCACAACTTTTAAAGGGCTTGTAGTGAAACGGTGTCACTATCGTCTGCTTATGATGGTGCCGCGCTGCCAGATCGGGCTCATATCGATGAGGCTGCGTCGCCACAGTCTTATGATCGCTGTTATGTTCGAGCATTCTAATTGAAAAAGTCATAACAGGCAAAATACGGAAAGAGTGACGACATTGAAGAACGCATTGTTTAATTTTGGCTCGCGTCTTTTTGATGCGTGCTAAATATAAAAATAATAGTAAACTTTATTTATAAATAATTAATATTATTTGTAACTATTATAATTTTATTGCATAATATAGTATGAAAACAAAATGAGGAAAAACTATATTTTATTGAAATTTAATTAAATAATTTAATTTGTTTGTAGCTGCTATATTACAACCCGCTTGACTGCAACTTTTCTTTTAGTTTATTAGAATAAAATAAATAAACAAAATAAAATAATAAATAGTTAATAAATGATAATTCATAATTCATTCGCACCCGCCTCAACCGGGCAACCGGGAGTTGAAAAAACGCACTCTCTCACAGTCAATTTAATTTGCTGTCCGCCACTCTAACCACTCGGCCATTGTCTCACTCCTTAGCCCATCGGCAAAGCTGCATTGTGAACCAATTCTGTTACCATACAATGCAAATAAAAAGTTTAAAATGCTGTGTGTCTGACGCTAGATTCGAACCTCGGTATGCTTGTGTAAATTAGATCTGCTTAAGTATATATGTTCAAAGTGAGTTTAATTAGTATCATATCTCACTTATTAATAGTCCGATTTAAATCCAATATTAACTCAACAACCAAAGTTGTATATCTTACATGACAAATACCTTGCCACGGGCGTTATGTGAAAATTTCATTTAAATCGGACTATTAATAAGTGAGATATGATACTAATTAAACTCACTTTGAACATATATACTAAAGCGGAATGTGCAGATTGCAGAAATTAATTAATTTGGGAAATATTTAAGTTGCGGAGAATATCTTAAGTCGACTCACCAAAATTTAACTTTTTAAGAACAACTAGCCCCATTACATGTGCTGTAACTTCCCCTTGGTGTTCCCTAGGTACTGATTATTTTTGATAATCGGTAGAAAATTCGAGCGGCGATTCTATTCTGTTATTTACAAACTTGTTTACGGTATACTAAGATAATCCATGGCCTTATACAGTCAGCACCTGACTGTAGCGTTTGTATTTTTTTATTCTTTAACTGTTGTTGTTGTTCTTTAACTGTTTAACTGTTTAGCTGTTGTTGCTGTTTTTTGATTCACTAATGCACTCTACTCGGTTTGAAGACTTTTTTAATACTAAAAAAGGTGATAGCTGATCACTGCACTATTATTAGAATAAGCCATGTTAGAAGGTGGATTTACTACACACAACCACCCTCGGTTCATAGAAAATAATTAGGATACAAGATAGTTCCCACGCTGAATAGCAGGAGAACAGATGTGAACAAACATAGTAAGCCGTTAGGACAACAGGTTACAGTGTTTTGTTTACACATTAACATATCATGATAAGGATACTACTATCACATGAGGGTGTCATGTGAAATTTCTCACACTGAATTATCAATTAGAAAATTAGCATATTAAAATAGGGTTACTGATCATACACACACACACATAATCAACAAGTTGTGACGGTAGCTGTTTACACATTTAATCAATTAGCACGCTTGAGGACACCCTTAGCGTTTTCATGCTCACGGTCACGGCTAGGGTCACAAAAGAGGCGATACACACATTAACATGTTGTGGTAGGGTGTCTCAAATATTACCCTCGTCAGCGCAGCCATCCCCATGAGTCACACGCGTGTGTGCACTGAAGCGTGCATGCACCCACAAACCCTAACACGTGTGAATGTAAACATGATCATGCATGCTCATTTGCATATACTCACCTGTCAACCTTTAACACTCCCCACCCTAATTCATCACCGAATTAGGACCCTAAATTTCTGACCCCTCGTCACACATGCGTGTGTGCACTGACGCATGCATTCACCCACAAACCCTAACACGTGTGCATGTAAACATGATCATGCATGCTTGTTAACCTTTAACACTCCCCACCCTAATTCATCACCTCCACATATACATAACACCCAGCTATTATGATAATTAAGACCCTAAATTTCTGACCCCTCGTCACGCACCCCTAACCACCCCACTTTTTGTCCCAGAAAAACCCATTAAATATGCTAATTAGGATCCTTAACTTCTGACCCCTCGTCACGCACCCCTAACCACCCCACTTTTTGTCCCAGAAAAACCCATTAAATATGCTAATTAGGACCCTAAATTGACCGATCTAGCCCAAAAAACCCATTAAATATGTCCCAGAAAAACCCATTAAATATGCTAATTAGGACCCTAAATTGACCGATCTAGCCCAAAAAACCCATTAAATATGCTAATTTGGACCCTAAATTGACCGATCACCCCAAAAAAACCCATTAAATATGCTAATTAGGTACCTTAATTACCTAACCCCCCCCCTTCCACACCCCATTAATTTTTACTCCCCACTCCACTTCCTGTCCCAGAACCCGCATTTCCTATCTACTAATATTCGTACTTGGGTTGATACAAACTCTTTGAGAATAGATAAATGTTCTCAAATTTTAAACCGTTTGGACTCTCGATTAAGCCGAGCATTAGATTAGTTTTACCACAGTTGGATGGTCCAACAACAAGTGCTCTTATTGTATTAGGTAAGAGGGGGCTATGACGTGGTAATCTTTGAGACAGTGATTGACTGTCATTACCACTCTCAATGTTTCTAATACAAATGTCTTGTTTTTGTTTTATTAAACGCATTGTCACTCACAAACTATACTTCATTCAATGGGAAATACTCATCGATTAAACATCAAATAAAATGGGTAAACGCTTTTATAATTGTTCCAGTCATAATTCAAACTTGAAGCGTGGCGGTGGTATTATAAATAAAATAATTAATGGGCTACCTTTTGAAGCTCATCTACCTGGTTATAATTTTTGTGGTCGTAGTACAAAGTTATCTAAACGTTTGGCACGAGGCGATCGAGGAATAAATAAATTGGACGAGGCTTGTAGAATACACGATATCGCATATTCACAACATAAAGACTTGAGTTAACGACACAAGGCTGATAAAGAGTTGATAAACAGGGCTTGGGAGCGTGTAAATGCAAAAGACTCTAGTTTAGGAGAAAAATCGTCAGCATATTTTGTTACAAATATAATGAAAGCAAAAAGGAAATTTGGAATGGATATGAGAAAAAGGAAGAAGGGGAAAACAAATAATAAGAAAAATAAGAAAAGACGTAAACTGCGAAACAAGAACATTTCACATGTTATCAAATCAGGTATTCGAGCGTTAAAAGTAAAGAAGCCATTAGACTTGATGAATGCAATTAGGGTTGCACGCAAAGCAGTTAACAAATCAATTGGACGTCAGAAAAAAACATAAAAGTTCCTAGGGTAATTAATGTACCAAAAATTGGTGTCTTTTTACCACTTGTCCCCATTTTAACTGCTCTCAGCGCTGTAGGCAGTCTTGCCTCTGGTAGTGCTGCTATTGCTAAAGCAATCACCAATGCAAACACAGGAAAAAAAATACAAACGCTACAGTCAGGTGCTGACTGTATAAGGCCATGGATTATCTTAGTATACCGTAAACAAGTTTGTAAATAACAGAATAGATTCGCCGCTCGAATTTTCTACCGATTATAAAAAATAATCAGTACCTAGGGAACACCAAGGGGAAGTTACAGCACATGTAATGGGGCTAGTTGTTCTTAAAAAGTTAAATTTTGGTGAGTCGACTTAAGATATTCTCCGCAACTTAAATATTTCCCAAATTAATTAATTTCTGCAATCTGCACACATAAATAACTTCATTATATTCGGATATTTATTAAAACTCGCAATGAAAATTCCGCTTTATTTGGATTAATATTAAAAATTTGGCGGAGATCAATTTTATACAGTGTTCGACGATACGCGCAATTTGAATTGACGAACAGAAGAAGAAGAACGCATAGACAAAGCAGAAGCGAAGTGTCGCAACCATTAGACTGAGCGAGAGGGCAATAGGTATATGTATGCATTTCTAGCGCATACAAAAATTTATTTCATGTGCTTCTTGTTGATTTTTTGGCACTAGCCAGAGTTATTCAGTGGCTGAGTGGATTATGTCTCGGACTGTAAGGACCACAATATTGACCGTGTTTCGGAGTTCGATTGCTACCGCGATCGGCATGTGAAAGTTTTTGTTTTTCATTAAAATATTTTAAAAGCTCATTGAAAAGGGGCGGCGGCGGTAGCCGGTTTTTTTAAGTTTTTGGTACGCAATATATGTAATTAGAACTTACTTCTCTTTCGTTGGTACACAACAGCAACTCGAAATCTAATTGTATTGTACATATGTATGTACATACATGCGTGCAATAATGTGTGTTGAAGTGGGATGCCAATACATACATATGGACATGCAGACATATATGTATGGGCGTCCCACTCGCACATTCACAACTTTTAAAGGGCTTGTAGTGAAACGGTGTCACTATCGTCTGCTTATGATGGTGCCGCGCTGCCAGATCGGGCTCATATCGATGAGGCTGCGTCGCCACAGTCTTATGATCGCTCTTATGTTCGAGCATTCTAATTGAAAAAGTCATAACAGGCAAAATACGGAAAGAGTGACGACATTGAAGAACGCATTGTTTAATTTTGGCTCGCGTCTTTTTGATGCGTGCTAAATATAAAAATAATAGTAAACTTTATTTATAAATAATTAATATTATTTGTAACTATTATAATTTTATTGCATAATATAGTATGAAAACAAAATGAGGAAAAACTATATTTTATTGAAATTTAATTAAATAATTTAATTTGTTTGTAGCTGCTATATTACAACCCGCTTGACTTCAACTTTTCTTTCAGTTTATTAGAATAAAATAAATAAACAAAATAAAATAATAAATAATTAATAAATGATAATTCATAATTCGCACCCGCCTCAACCGGGAGTTGAACACACGCACTCTCTCACAGTCAATTTAATTTGCTGTCCGCCACTCTAACCACTCGGCCATTGTCTCACTCCTTAGCCCATCGGCAAAGCTGCATTGTGAACCAATTCTGTTACCATACAATGCAAATAAAAAGTTTAAAATGCTGTGTGTCTGACGCTAGATTCGAACCTCGGTATGCTTGTGTAAATTAGATCTGCTTAAGTATATATGTTCAAAGTGAGTTTAATTAGTATCATATCTCACTTATTAATAGTCCGATTTAAATGAAATTTTCACATAACGCCCGTGGCAAGGTATTTGTCATGTAAGATATACAACTTTGGTTGTTGAGCTAATATTGTAGTTGTTAAATAGTTATTACTGATTTACAGAGGCGGAAAGGGGCGTGTCCAAATTTTACAAAAACTTTGAGACACTGCAATATATATGTATGTTGTCGCAAAATTTGATGACTCTAGCTCTTATAGTTTCTGAGATCCAGGTGTTCATACAGACAGACAGACGGACAGACGGTCAGACGGACAGACGGACAGACAGACATGGCTCAATCGACTCGGCTACTGATACTGATTCAGAATATATATAGTTTATGGGGTCGGAGATGCCTCCGTCTGCCTGTTACGCACATTCCCGTTCCGACAAACACAATAGACCATGAATTTTTTTAAAATCCATGGCCTAAAAAAACAGTTGGAAGAGAGTAAGCGACATAATAAGAAAATGGAGAGTATTCATGTGGGAAATGGCATGTTTTTTAAACCGTATAAAAAAGGTTATGGATTGTATCTTAATCCGTTTAAAGGGGGTGTAGGAAAAGAAAAAAACTATTAGATAAGCTACCCAACAGAGCACTTTCTAATTTTGATATTGAAAAGTTTGCTCGAAAACATATCTGCCATTTTAGAGGTGTATTTGAGAGATTCACTTCCAAGTTCCCCATGGCTTCGTGAATCGGGTATCGTCAACTTGGACGATTCAACATCAGATGGTACACATTGGGTAGCTTATAATAAAAACGGAAAGAGCATACACTACTTTGATAGTTTTGGGAATTTACAACCGCCAAAAGAAGTTGTGAAATACTTGGGGAAAAATATCAATTATAACTATGTTAGAGAACAAAAACAATTTAATACATTCAACTGTGGGAATCTCTCACTTCATTTTTTACTAACTTTAAAGTCAGAGAACACAAAATGAGGGTTGAATGCTCTCTCCCTCTCTGCATTGACATGCTCTAGTGAAGATCTAGTGGAGAGAGAGCGAGGGTATGTTCTCAAGCGAGCATAGGGCGAGTTCTCTCACTAGCTGTATAAAACCGGTAGTTGCTACCTGTTTGAGCTCAGTTCTCTATTGCTGTCTATAAACTGTGAGCGCTAGCTACAACAATAACAATAATACCAGCAAAAACAACAACAACAACAATAACAGCGAAAAATGACCAACCAGGAACATTTGAATGTACTCAAGGAATTCAACGGGATGACGTCGAAGCCACTCTTAAGCAAAAGTAAGATGGAGATCGATGTGTGCTACCCAATCGTGAAAGCAACACGCAAGCAGACCAGGACCGGAAAATCATTGGCCCTTGAACTGGATGACTACATTTTGTATTTGCCTGAACGGTATGCAAATATGCCAGAAGAAACAATTGAGGTTCTAAAGGACAAGCATTTCACCATAACCAAAGGAAGTAATGATAACATAGTATTAAAATTAAATAAAACTGTTAAACAAAAATTAATGAAATTTAAGAATGTAATTAAAGATAACAACAACAACAACAATAACTAAGAAGAAAAATAAAGTTTAAATTTTTGAAACCTCAAACTCAATTGTTATAAATATTTAAGACATTTACTATTTATCCACAGTACTGAAGAAGTAACATAGAGAAATAGATATCTGAATTCAATAAAATGAATACGAAAATATTAGATCAGTTGACAAAAACTAGAAATATTCTGAAAAGAAAATTTTCCGAATTGAAGCAAGCAAAAAAAAATACAAACGCTACAGTCAGGTGCTGACTGTATAAGGCCATGGATTATCTTAGTATACCGTAAACAAGTTTGTAAATAACAGAATAGAATCGCCGCTCGAATTTTCTACCGATTATCAAAAATAATCAGTACCTAGGGAACACCAAGGGGAAGTTACAGCACATGTAATGGGGCTAGTTGTTCTTAAAAAGTTAAATTTTGGTGAGTCGACTTAAGATATTCTCCGCAACTTAAATATTTCCCAAATTAATTAATTTCTGCAATCTGCACACATAGATAACTTAATTATATTCGGATATTTATTAAAACTCGCAATGAAAATTCCGCTTTATTTGGATTAATATTAAAAATTTGGCGGAGATCAATTTTATACAGTGTTCGACGATACGCGCAATTTGAATTAACGAACAGAAGAAGAAGAACGCATAGACAAAGCAGAAGCGAAGTGTCGCAACCATTAGACTGAGCGAGAGGGCAATAGGTATATGTATGCATTTCTAGCGCATACAAAACTTTATTTCATGTGCTTCTTGTTGATTTTTTGGCACTAGCCAGAGTTATTCAGTGGCTGAGTGGATTATGTCTCGGACTGTAAGGACCACAATATTGACCGTGTTTCGGAGTTCGATTGCTACCGCGATCGGCATGTGAAAGTTTTTGTTTTTCATTAAAATATTTTAAAAGCTCATTGAAAAGGGGCGGCGGCGGTAGCCGGTTTTTTAAGTTTTTGGTACGCAATATATGTAATTAGAACTTACTTCTCTTTCGTTGGTACACAACAGCAACTCGAAATCTAATTGTATTGTACATATGTATGTACATACATGCGTGCAATAATGTGTGTTGAAGTGGGATGCCAATACATACATATGGATATGCAGACATGTATGTATGGGCGTCCCACTCGCACATTCACAACTTTTAAAGGGCTTGTAGTGAAACGGTGTCACTATCGTCTGCTTATGATGGTGCCGCGCTGCCAGATCGGGCTCATATCGATGAGGCTGCGTCGCCACAGTCTTATGATCGCTGTTATGTTCGAGCATTCTAATTGAAAAAGTCATAACAGGCAAAATACGGAAAGAGTGACGACATTGAAGAACGCATTGTTTAATTTTGGCTCGCGTCTTTTGATGCGTGCTAAATATAAAAATAATAGTAAACTTTATTTATAAATAATTAATATTATTTGTAACTATTATAATTTTATTGCATAATATAGTATGAAAACAAAATGAGGAAAAACTATATTTTATTGAAATTTAATTAAATAATTTAATTTGTTTGTAGCTGCTATATTACAACCCGCTTGACTGCAACTTTTCTTTTAGTTTATTAGAATAAAATAAATAAACAAAATAAAATAATAAATAATTAATAAATGATAATTCGCACCCGCCTCAACCGGGAGTTGAACACACGCACTCTGTCACAGTCAATTTAATTTGCTGTCCGCCACTCTAACCACTCGGCCATTGTCTCACTCCTTAGCCCATCGGCAAAGCTGCATTGTGAACCAATTCTGTTACCATACAATGCAAATAAAAAGTTTAAAATGCTGTATGTCTGACGCTAGATTCGAACCTCGGTAAGCTTGTGTAAATTAGATCTGCTTAAGTATATATGTTCAAAGTGAGTTTAATTAGTATCATATCTCACTTATTAATAGTCCGATTTAAATGAAATTTTCACATAACGCCCGTGGCAAGGTATTTGTCATGTAAGATATACAACTTTGGCTGTTGAGCTAATATTGTAGTAGTTTATGGGGTCGGAGATGCCTCCGTCTGCCTGTTACGCACATTTCCGTTCCGACAAACACAATAGACCATGAATTTTTTTAAAATCCATGGCCTAAAAATACAAACGCTACAGTCAGGTGCTGACTGTATAAGGCCATGGATTATCGTAGTATACCGTAAACAAGTTTGTAAATAACAGAATAGAATCGCCGCTCGAATTTTCTACCGATTATCAAAAATAATCAGTACCTAGGGAACACCAAGGGGAAGTTACAGCACATGTAATGGGGCTAGTTGTTCTTAAAAAGTTAAATTTTGGTGAGTCGACTTAAGATATTCTCCGCAACTTAAATATTTCCCAAATTAATTAATTTCTGCAATCTGCACACATAGATAACTTAATTATATTCGGATATTTATTAAAACTCGCAATGAAAATTCCGCTTTATTTGGATTAATATTAAAAATTTGGCGGAGATCAATTTTATACAGTGTTCGACGATACGCGCAATTTGAATTGACGAACAGAAGAAGAAGAACGCATAGACAAAGCAGAAGCGAAGTGTCGCAACCATTAGACTGAGCGAGAGGGCAATAGGTATATGTATGCATTTCTAGCGCATACAAAAATTTATTTCATGTGCTTCTTGTTGATTTTTTGGCACTAGCCAGAGTTATTCAGTGGCTGAGTGGATTATGTCTCGGACTGTAAGGACCACAATATTGACCGCGTTTCGGAGTTCGATTGCTACCGCGATCGGCATGTGAAAATTTTTGTTTTTCATTAAAATATTTTAAAAGCTCATTGAAAAGGGGCGGCGGCGGTAGCCGGTTTTTTTAAGTTTTTGGTACGCAATATATGTAATTAGAACTTACTTCTCTTTCGTTGGTACACAACAGCAACTCGAAATCTAATTGTATTGTACATATGTATGTACATACATGCGTGCAATAATGTGTGTTGAAGTGGGATGCCAATACATACATGTGGATATGCAGACATGTATGTATGGGCGTCCCACTCGCACATTCACAACTTTAAAAGGGCTTGTAGTGAAACGGTGTCACTATCGTCTGCTTATGATGGTGCCGCGCTGCCAGATCGGGCTCATATCGATGAGGCTGCGTCGCCACAGTCTTATGATCGCTGTTATGTTCGAGCATTCTAATTGAAAAAGTCATAACAGGCAAAATACGGAAAGAGTGACGACATTGAAGAACGCATTGTTTAATTTTGGCTCGCGTCTTTTTGATGCGTGCTAAATATAAAAATAATAGTAAACTTTATTTATAAATAATTAATATTATTTGTAACTATTATAATTTTATTGCATAATATAGTATGAAAACAAAATGAGGAAAAACTATATTTTATTGAAATTTAATTAAATAATTTAATTTGTTTGTAGCTGCTATATTACAACCCGCTTGACTTCAACTTTTCTTTCAGTTTATTAGAATAAAATAAATAAACAAAATAAAATAATAAATAATTAATAAATGATAATTCATAATTCGCACCCGCCTCAACCGGGAGTTGAACACACGCACTCTCTCACAGTCATTCTAATTTGCTGTCCGCCACTCTAACCACTCGGCCATTGTCTCACTCCTTAGCCCATCGGCAAAGCTGCATTGTGAACCAATTCTGTTACCATACAATGCAAATAAAAAGTTTAAAATGCTGTGTGTCTGACGCTAGATTCGAACCTCGGTATGCTTGTGTAAATTAGATCTGCTTAAGTATATATGTTCAAAGTGAGTTTAATTAGTATCATATCTCACTTATTAATAGTCCGATTTAAATGAAATTTTCACATAACGCCCGTGGCAAGGTATTTGTCATGTAAGATATACAACTTTGGTTGTTGAGCTAATATTGTAGTTGTTAAATAGTTATTACTGATTTACAGAGGCGGAAAGGGGCGTGTCCAAATTTTACAAAAACTTTGAGACACTGCAATATATATGTATGTTGTCGCAAAATTTGATGACTCTAGCTCTTATAGTTTCTGAGATCCAGGTGTTCATACAGACAGACAGACGGACAGACGGTCAGACGGACAGACGGACAGACAGACATGGCTCAATCGACTCGGCTACTGATACTGATTCAGAATATATATAGTTTATGGGGTCGGAGATGCCTCCGTCTGCCTGTTACGCACATTTCCGTTCCGACAAACACAATAGACCATGAATTTTTTTAAAATCCATGGCCTAAAAAGTCTTCAAACCGAGTAGAGTGCATTAGTGAACCAAAAAAAAACAGCAACAACAGCTAAACAGTTAAACAGTTAAAGAACAACAACAACAGTTAAAGAATAAAAATAGTTAAACAGTTTAAGAACAATAACAACAGCTAAACAGCTAAACAGTTTAAGAACAAAAAAATACAAACGCTACAGTCAGGTGCTGACTGTATAAGGCCATGGATTATCTTAGTATACCGTAAACAAGTTTGTAAATAACAGAATAGAATCGCCGCTCGAATTTTCTACCGATTATCAAAAATAATCAGTACCTAGGGAACACCAAGGGGAAGTTACAGCACATGTAATGGGGCTAGTTTTTCTTAAAAAGTTAAATTTTGGTGAGTCGACTTAAGATATTCTCCGCAACTTAAATATTTCCCAAATTAATTAATTTCTGCAATCTGCACACATAGATAACTTAATTATATTCGGATATTTATTAAAACTCGCAATGAAAATTCCGCTTTATTTGGATTAATATTAAAAATTTGGCGGAGATCAATTTTATACAGTGTTCGACGATACGCGCAATTTGAATTGACGAACAGAAGAAGAAGAACGCATACACAAAGCAGAAGCGAAGTGTCGCAACCATTAGACTGAGCGAGAGGGCAATAGGTATATGTATGCATTTCTAGCGCATACAAAAATTTATTTCATGTGCTTCTTGTTGATTTTTTGGCACTAGCCAGAGTTATTCAGTGGCTGAGTGGATTATGTCTCGGACTGTAAGGACCACAATATTGACCGCGTTTCGGAGTTCGATTGCTACCGCGATCGGCATGTGAAAATTTTTGTTTTTCATTAAAATATTTTAAAAGCTCATTGAAAAGGGGCGGCGGCGGTAGCCGGTTTTTTTAAGTTTTTGGTACGCAATATATGTAATTAGAACTTACTTCTCTTTCGTTGGTACACAACAGCAACTCGAAATCTATTTGTATTGTACATATGTATGTACATACATGCGTGCAATAATGTGTGTTGAAGTGGGATGCCAATACATACATGTGGATATGCAGACATGTATGTATGGGCGTCCCACTCGCACATTCACAACTTTAAAAGGGCTTGTAGTGAAACGGTGTCACTATCGTCTGCTTATGATGGTGCCGCGCTGCCAGATCGGGCTCATATCGATGAGGCTGCGTCGCCACAGTCTTATGATCGCTGTTATGTTCGAGCATTCTAATTGAAAAAGTCATAACAGGCAAAATACGGAAAGAGTGACGACATTGAAGAACGCATTGTTTAATTTTGGCTCGCGTCTTTTTGATGCGTGCTAAATATAAAAATAATAGTAAACTTTATTTATAAATAATTAATATTATTTGTAACTATTATAATTTTATTGCATAATATAGTATGAAAACAAAATGAGGAAAAACTATATTTTATTGAAATTTAATTAAATAATTTAATTTGTTTGTAGCTGCTATATTACAACCCGCTTGACTGCAACTTTTCTTTTAGTTTATTAGAATAAAATAAATAAACAAAATAAAATAATAAATAATTAATAAATGATAATTCATAATTCGCACCCGCCTCAACCGGGAGTTGAACACACGCACTCTCTCATAATCAATTTAATTTGCTGTCCGCCACTCTAACCACTCGGCCACTGTCTCACTCATCGGCAAAGCTGCATTGTGAACCAATTCTGTTACCATACAATGCAAATAAAAAGTTTAAAATGCTGTGTGTCTGACGCTAGATTCGAACCTCGGTATGCTTGTGTAAATTAGATCTGCTTAAGTATATATGTTCAAAGTGAGTTTAATTAGTATCATATCTCACTTATTAATAGTCCGATTTAAATGAAATTTTCACATAACGCCCGTGGCAAGGTATTTGTCATGTAAGATATACAACTTTGGTTGTTGAGCTAATATTGTAGTTGTTAAATAGTTATTACTGATTTACAGAGGCGGAAAGGGGCGTGTCCAAATTTTACAAAAACTTTGAGACACTGCAATATATATGTATGTTGTCGCAAAATTTGATGACTCTAGCTCTTATAGTTTCTGAGATCCAGGTGTTCATACAGACAGACAGACGGACAGACGGTCAGACGGACAGACGGACAGACAGACATGGCTCAATCGACTCGGCTACTGATACTGATTCAGAATATATATAGTTTATGGGGTCGGAGATGCCTCCGTCTGCCTGTTACGCACATTTCCGTTCCGACAAACACAATAGACCATGAATTTTTTTAAAATCCATGGCCTAAAAAGTCTTCAAACCGAGTAGAGTGCATTAGTGAACCAAAAAAAAACAGCAACAACAGCTAAACAGTTAAACAGTTAAAGAACAACAACAACAGTTAAAGAATAAAAATAGTTAAACAGTTTAAGAACAATAACAACAGCTAAACAGCTAAACAGTTTAAGAACAAAAAAAATACAAACGCTACAGTCAGGTGCTGACTGTATAAGGCCATGGATTATCTTAGTATACCGTAAACAAGTTTGTAAATAACAGAATAGAATCGCCGCTCGAATTTTCTACCGATTATCAAAAATAATCAGTACCTAGGGAACACCAAGGGGAAGTTACAGCACATGTAATGGGGCTAGTTGTTCTTAAAAAGTTAAATTTTGGTGAGTCGACTTAAGATATTCTCCGCAACTTAAATATTTCCCAAATTAATTAATTTCTGCAATCTGCACACATAGATAACTTAATTATATTCGGATATTTATTAAAACTCGCAATGAAAATTCCGCTTTATTTGGATTAATATTAAAAATTTGGCGGAGATCAATTTTATACAGTGTTCGACGATACGCGCAATTTGAATTGACGAACAGAAGAAGAAGAACGCATAGACAAAGCAGAAGCGAAGTGTCGCAACCATTAGACTGAGCGAGAGGGCAATAGGTATATATATGCATTTCTAGCGCATACAAAAATTTATTTCATGTGCTTCTTGTTGATTTTTTGGCACTAGCCAGAGTTATTCAGTGGCTGAGTGGATTATGTCTCGGACTGTAAGGACCACAATATTGACCGCGTTTCGGAGTTCGATTGCTACCGCGATCGGCATGTGAAAGTTTTTGTTTTTCATTAAAATATTTTAAAAGCTCATTGAAAAGGGGCGGCGGCGGTAGCCAGTTTTTTTAAGTTTTTGGTACGCAATATATGTAATTAGAACTTACTTCTCTTTCGTTGGTACACAACAGCAACTCGAAATCTATTTGTATTGTACATATGTATGTACATACATGCGTGCAATAATGTGTGTTGAAGTGGGATGCCAATACATACATGTAGATATGCAGACATGTATGTATGGGCGTCCCGCCACATTCACAACTTTAAAAGGGCTTGTAGTGAAACGGTGTCACTATCGTCTGCTTATGATGGTGCCGCGCTGCCAGATCGGGCTCATATCGATGAGGCTGCGTCGCCACAGTCTTATGATCGCTGTTATGTTCGAGCATTCTAATTGAAAAAAGTCATAACAGGCAAAATATGGAAAGAGTGACGACATTGAAGAACGCATTGTTTAATTTTGGCTCGCGTCTTTTGATGCGTGCTAAATATAAAAATAATAGTAAACTTTATTTATAAATAATTAATATTATTTGTAACTATTATAATTTTATTGCATAATATAGTATGAAAACAAAATGAGGGAAAAACTATATTTTATTGAAATTTAATTAAATAATTTAATTTGTCTGTAGCTGCTTATATTACAACCCTTGACTGCAACTTTTCTTTTAGTTTATTAGAATAAAATAAATAAACAAAATAAAATAATAAATAATTAATAAATGATAATTCAATATAAATATAAATATAAATATAAATATAAATATAAATATAAATATAAATATAAATATAAATATAAATATAAATATAAATATAAATATAAATATAAATATAAATATAAATATAAATATAAATATAAATATAAATATAAATATAAATATAAATATAAATATAAATATAAATATAAATATAAATATAAATATAAATATAAATATAAATATAAATATAAATATATAAATATAAATATAAATATAAATATAAATATAAATATAAATATAAATATAAATATAAATATAAATATAAATATAAATATAAATATAAATATAAATATAAATATAAATATAAATATAAATATAAATATAAATATAAATATAAATATAAATATAAATATAAATATAAATATAAATATAAATATAAATATAAATATAAATATAAATATAAATATAAATATAAATATAAATATAAATATAAATATAAATATAAATATAAATATAAATATAAATATAAATATAAATATAAATATAAATATAAATATAAATATAAATATAAATATATAATATAAATATAAATATAAATATAAATATAAATATAAATATAAATATAAATATAAATATAAATATAAATATAAATATAAATATAAATATATAAATATAAATATAAATATAAATATAAATATAAATATAAATAAATATAAATATAAATATAATTAAATATAAATATAAATATAAATATAAATATAAATATAAATATAAATATAAATATAAATATAAATATAAATATAAATATAAATATAAATATAATATAAATATAAATATAAATATAAATATAAATATAAATATAAATATAAATATAAATATAAATATAAATATAAATATAAATATAAATATAAATATAAATATAAATATAAATATAAATATAAATATAAATATAAATATAAATATAAATATAAATATAAATATAAATATAAATATAAATATAAATATAAATATAAATATAAATATAAATATAAATATAAATATAAATATAAATATAAATATAAATATAAATATAAATATAAATATAAATATAAATATAAAATATAAATATAAATATAAATATAAATATAAATATAAATATAAATATAAATATAAATATAAATATAAATATAAATATAAATATAAATATAAATATAAATATAAATATAAATATAAATATAAATATAAATATAAATATAAATATAAATATAAATATAAATATAAATATAAATATAAATATAAATATAAATATAAATATAAATATAAATATAAATATAAATATAAATATAAATATAAATATAAATATAAATATAAATATAAATATAAATATAAATATAAATATAAATATAAATATAAATATAAATATAAATATAAATATAAATATAAATATAAATATAAATATAAATATAAATATAAATATAAATATAAATATAAATATAAATATAAATATAAATATAAATATAAATATAAATATAAATATAAATATAAATATAAATATAAATATAAATATAAATATAAATATAAATATAAATATAAATATAAATATAAATATAAATATAAATATAAATATAAATATAAATATAAATATAAATATAAATATAAATATAAATATAAATATAAATATAAATATAAATATAAATATAAATATAAATATAAATATAAATATAAATATAAATATAAATATAAATATAAATATAAATATAAATATAAATATAAATATAAATATAAATATAAATATAAATATAAATATAAATATAAATATAAATATAAATATAAATATAAATATAAATATAAATATAAATATAAATATAAATATAAATATAAATATAAATATAAATATAAATATAAATATAAATATAAATATAAATATAAATATAAATATAAATATAAATATAAATATAAATATAAATATAAATATAAATATAAATATAAATATAAATATAAATATAAATATAAATATAAATATAAATATAAATATAAATATAAATATAAATATAAATATAAATATAAATATAAATATAAATATAAATATAAATATAAATATAAATATAAATATAAATATAAATATAAATATAAATATAAATATAAATATAAATATAAATATAAATATAAATATAAATATAAATATAAATATAAATATAAATATAAATATAAATATAAATATAAATATAAATATAAATATAAATATAAATATAAATATAAATATAAATATAAATATAAATATAAATATAAATATAAATATAAATATAAATATAAATATAAATATAAATATAAATATAAATATAAATATAAATATAAATATAAATATAAATATAAATATAAATATAAATATAAATATAAATATAAATATAAATATAAATATAAATATAAATATAAATATAAATATAAATATAAATATAAATATAAATATAAATATAAATATAAATATAAATATAAATATAAATATAAATATAAATATAAATATAAATATAAATATAAATATAAATATAAATATAAATATAAATATAAATATAAATATAAATATAAATATAAATATAAATATAAATATAAATATAAATATAAATATAAATATAAATATAAATATAAATATAAATATAAATATAAATATAAATATAAATATAAATATAAATATAAATATAAATATAAATATAAATATAAATATAAATATAAATATAAATATAAATATAAATATAAATATAAATATAAATATAAATATAAATATAAATATAAATATAAATATAAATATAAATATAAATATAAATATAAATATAAATATAAATATAAATATAAATATAAATATAAATATAAATATAAATATAAATATAAATATAAATATAAATATAAATATAAATATAAATATAAATATAAATATAAATATAAATATAAATATATAAATATAAATATAAATATAAATATAAATATAAATATAAATATAAATATAAATATAAATATAAATATAAATATAAATATAAATATAAATATAAATATAAATATAAATATAAATATAAATATAAATATAAATATAAATATAAATATAAATATAAATATAAATATAAATATAAATATAAATATAAATATAAATATAAATATAAATATAAATATAAATATAAATATAAATATAAATATAAATATAAATATAAATATAAATATAAATATAAATATAAATATAAATATAAATATAAATATAAATATAAATATAAATATAAATATAAATATAAATATAAATATAAATATAAATATAAATATAAATATAAATATAAATATAAATATAAATATAAATATAAATATAAATATAAATATAAATATAAATATAAATATAAATATAAATATAAATATAAATATAAATATAAATATAAATATAAATATAAATATAAATATAAATATAAATATAAATATAAATATAAATATAAATATAAATATAAATATAAATATAAATATAAATATAAATATAAATATAAATATAAATATAAATATAAATATAAATATAAATATAAATATAAATATAAATATAAATATAAATATAAATATAAATATAAATATAAATATAAATATAAATATAAATATAAATATAAATATAAATATAAATATAAATATAAATATAAATATAAATATAAATATAAATATAAATATAAATATAAATATAAATATAAATATAAATATAAATATAAATATAAATATAAATATAAATATAAATATAAATATAAATATAAATATAAATATAAATATAAATATAAATATAAATATAAATATAAATATAAATATAAATATAAATATAAATATAAATATAAATATAAATATAAATATAAATATAAATATAAATATAAATATAAATATAAATATAAATATAAATATAAATATAAATATAAATATAAATATAAATATAAATATAAATATAAATATAAATATAAATATAAATATAAATATAAATATAAATATAAATATAAATATAAATATAAATATAAATATAAATATAAATATAAATATAAATATAAATATAAATATAAATATAAATATAAATATAAATATAAATATAAATATAAATATAAATATAAATATAAATATAAATATAAATATAAATATAAATATAAATATAAATATAAATATAAACATAAATATAAATATAAATATAAATATAAATATAAATATAAATATAAATATAAATATAAATATAAATATAAATATAAATATAAATATAAATATAAATATAAATATAAATATAAATATAAATATAAATATAAATATAAATATAAATATAAATATAAATATAAATATAAATATAAATATAAATATAAATATAAATATAAATATAAATATAAATATAAATATAAATATAAATATAAATATAAATATAAATATAAATATAAATATAAATATAAATATAAATATAAATATAAATATAAATATAAATATAAATATAAATATAAATATAAATATAAATATAAATATAAATATAAATATAAATATAAATATAAATATAAATATAAATATAAATATAAATATAAATATAAATATAAACATAAATATAAATATAAATATAAATATAAATATAAATATAAATATAAATATAAATATAAATATAAATATAAATATAAATATAAATATAAATATAAATATAAATATAAATATAAATATAAATATAAATATAAATATAAATATAAATATAAATATAAATATAAATATAAATATAAATATAAATATAAATATAAATATAAATATAAATATAAATATAAATATAAATATAAATATAAATATAAATATAAATATAAATATAAATATAAATATAAATATAAATATAAATATAAATATAAATATAAATATAAATATAAATATAAATATAAATATAAATATAAATATAAATATAAATATAAATATAAATATAAATATAAATATAAATATAAATATAAATATAAATATAAATATAAATATAAATATAAATATAAATATAAATATAAATATAAATATAAATATAAATATAAATATAAATATAAATATAAATATAAATATAAATATAAATATAAATATAAATATAAATATAAATATAAATATAAATATAAATATAAATATAAATATAAATATAAATATAAATATAAATATAAATATAAATATAAATATAAATATAAATATAAATATAAATATAAATATAAATATAAATATAAATATAAATATAAATATAAATATAAATATAAATATAAATATAAATATAAATATAAATATAAATATAAATATAAATATAAATATAAATATAAATATAAATATAAATATAAATATAAATATAAATATAAATATAAACATAAATATAAATATAAATATAAATATAAATATAAATATAAATATAAATATAAATATAAATATAAATATAAATATAAATATAAACATAAATATAAATATAAATATAAATATAAACATAAATATAAATATAAATATAAATATAAATATAAATATAAATATAAATATAAATATAAATATAAACATAAATATAAACATAAATATAAATATAAACATAAATATAAATATAAATATAAATATAAATATAAATATAAATATAAATATAAATATAAATATAAATATAAATATAAATATAAATATAAATATAAATATAAATATAAATATAAATATAAATATAAATATAAATATAAATATAAATATAAATATAAATATAAATATAAATATAAATATAAATATAAACATAAATATAAATATAAATATAAATATAAATATAAATATAAATATAAATATAAATATAAATATAAATATAAATATAAATATAAATATAAATATAAATATAAATATAAATATAAATATAAATATAAATATAAATATAAATATAAATATAAATATAAATATAAATATAAACATAAATATAAATATAAATATAAACATAAATATAAATATAAATATAAATATAAATATAAATATAAATATAAATATAAACATAAATATAAATATAAATATAAATATAAATATAAATATAATATAAATATAAATATAAATACAAATATAAATATAAATATAAATATAAACATAAATATAAACATAAACATAAATATAAATATAAACATAAACATAAACATAAACATAAACATAAATATAAACATAAACATAAACATAAATATAAACATAAACATAAACATAAACATAAACATAAACATAAACATAAACATAAATATAAATATAAATATAAATATAAACATAAACATAAATATAAACATAAATATAAACATAAACATAAACATAAATATAAACATAAACATAAATATAAACATAAATATAAACATAAATATAAATATAAACATAAATATAAATATAAATATAAATATAAACATAAATATAAACATAAATATAAACATAAACATAAACATAAACATAAACATAAACATAAACATAAACATAAATATAAATATAAACATAAACATAAACATAAACATAAACATAAATATAAACATAAATATAAATATAAACATAAACATAAATATAAACATAAACATAAATATAAATATAAACATAAATATAAACATAAATATAAACATAAACATAAATATAAATATAAATATAAATATAAATATAAACATAAATATAAATATAAATATAAATATAAATATAAATATAAATATAAACATAAACATAAATATAAACATAAACATAAACATAAATATAAATATAAATATAAATATAAACATAAACATAAATATAAACATAAATATAAACATAAATATAAATATAAATATAAATATAAATATAAATATAAATATAAATATAAATATAAACATAAATATAAACATAAATATAAATATAAATATAAATATAAATATAAATATAAATATAAATATAAATATAAATATAAATATAAATATAAATATAAATATAAACATAAATATAAATATAAATATAAATATAAATATAAATATAAATATAAACATAAATATAAATATAAACATAAATATAAACATAAATATAAATATAAACATAAACATAAATATAAATATAAATATAAATATAAATATAAATATAAACATAAATATAAACATAAATATAAACATAAACATAAACATAAATATAAACATAAATATAAATATAAATATAAATATAAACATAAATATAAACATAAACATAAATATAAATATAAATATAAATATAAATATAAATATAAATATAAATATAAATATAAACATAAATATAAATATAAATATAAACATAAACATAAATATAAATATAAATATAAATATAAATATAAATATAAATATAAATATAAATATAAATATAAACATAAATATAAATATAAACATAAACATAAACATAAATATAAATATAAATATAAACATAAACATAAACATAAATATAAACATAAATATAAATATAAATATAAATATAAATATAAATATAAATATAAATATAAATATAAATATAAATATAAATATAAATATAAATATAAATATAAATATAAACATAAACATAAATATAAACATAAACATAAATATAAATATAAATATAAATATAAATATAAACATAAACATAAACATAAACATAAATATAAATATAAACATAAATATAAATATAAATATAAATATAAACATAAATATAAACATAAATATAAATATAAACATAAATATAAATATAAATATAAACATAAATATAAACATAAATATAAACATAAACATAAATATAAATATAAACATAAACATAAATATAAATATAAATATAAATATAAATATAAACATAAATATAAATATAAATATAAATATAAATATAAATATAAACATAAACATAAACATAAACATAAATATAAACATAAATATAAATATAAACATAAACATAAATATAAATATAAATATAAATATAAATATAAACATAAATATAAATATAAATATAAACATAAATATAAATATAAATATAAACATAAATATAAACATAAATATAAATATAAATATAAACATAAATATAAATATAAATATAAACATAAATATAAATATAAATATAAATATAAACATAAACATAAACATAAATATAAACATAAACATAAACATAAACATAAACATAAACATAAATATAAATATAAATATAAATATAAATATAAATATAAATATAAATATAAATATAAATATAAACATAAATATAAATATAAATATAAACATAAACATAAATATAAACATAAACATAAATATAAATATAAATATAAATATAAACATAAACATAAACATAAATATAAATATAAATATAAATATAAATATAAATATAAATATAAATATAAACATAAATATAAATATAAATATAAATATAATAAATATAAACATAAATATAAATATAAATATAAACATAAAATAAACATAAACATAAATATAAATATAACATAAATATAAATAAATAAATATAACATAAATATAAATATAAATATAAATATAAATATAAACATAAATATAAATATAAATATAAACATAAACATAAATATAAAATATAACATAAACATAAACATAAACATAAATATAAATATAAATATAAATATAAATATAAATATAAATATAAATATAAATATAAATATAAATATAAATATAACTATAAATATAACTATAAATATAACTATAAATATAACTATAAATATAACTATAAATATAACTATAAACATAAATATAAATATAAATATAAATATAAATATAATATAAACATAAACATAAACATAAATATAACAAATATAAACATAAATATAAACATAAATATAAATATAAATATAAATATAAATATAAATATAAACATAAATATAAATATAAATATAAATATAAATATAAATATAAATATAAATATAAATATAAATATAAATATAAACATAACATAAATAAACATAAACATAAACATAAATATAAATATAAACATAAACATAAACATAAACATAAATATAAATATAAATATAAACATAAACATAAATATAAACATAAATATAAATATAAATATAAACATAAATATAAACATAAATATAAATATAAATATAAATATAAACATAAATATAAATATAACATAAATATAAACATAAATATAAACATAAATATAAACATAAAATATAAATATAAATATAAATATAAACATAAATATAAACATAAACATAAACATAAATATAAATATAAATATAAACATAAATATAAATATAAATATAAATATAAATATAAACATAAATATAAATATAAATATAAATATAAACATAAATATAAATATAAACATAAACATAAACATAAATATAAAATAACATAAATATAAACATAAAACATAAATATAAATATAAATATAAATATAAATATAAAATATAAATATAAACATAAATATAAATATAAATATAAATATAAATATAAATATAAAATATAAATATAAATATAAACATAAACATAAATATAAATATAAATATAAATATAAATATAAATATAAATATAAATATAAACATAAATATAAACATAAATATAAACATAAATATAAATATAAACATAAATATAAATATAAACATAAATATAAATATAAATATAAATATAAATATAAATATAAATATAAACATAAATATAAATATAAATATAAATATAAACATAAATATAAATATAAACATAAATATAAACATAAATATAAATATAAATATAAACATAAATATAAACATAAATATAAATATAAATATAAATATAAACATAAATATAAATATAAATATAAATATAAATATAAATATAAACATAAATATAAATATAAACATAAATATAAATATAAACATAAATATAAATATAAACATAAATATAAATATAAATATAAACATAAATATAAATATAAATATAAATATAAACATAAACATAAATATAAATATAAATATAAATATAAATATAAATATAAATATAAATATAAATATAAATATAAATATAAACATAAACATAAATATAAACATAAATATAAATATAAACATAAATATAAATATAAACATAAATATAAACATAAACATAAATATAAACATAAATATAAATATAAATATAAATATAAACATAAATATAAATATAAACATATAAATATAAACATAAAAATATAAATATAAATATAAACATAAATATAAATATAAACATAAATATAAATATAAACATAAATATAAATATAAATATAAACATAAACATAAACATAAATATAAATATAAACATAAACATAAACATAAAATAAACATAAATATAAACATAAACATAAATATAAACATAAACATAAACATAAATATAAATATAAACATAAAAACATATAAACATAAACATAAACATAAACATAAACATAAACATAAACATAAATATAAACATAAACATAAACATAAACATAAACATAAATATAAACATAAACATAAACATAAACATAAACATAAACATAAACATAAACATAAACATAAAAACATAAACATATAAACATAAACATAAATAAACATAAACATAAACATAAATATAAACATAAACATAAACATAAACATAAACATAAACATAAATATAAACATAAACATAAACATAAACATAAATATAAATATAAACATAAACATAAACATAAACATAAACATAAACATAAACATAAACATAAACATAAACATAAATATAAACATAAACATAAACATAAACATAAACATAAACATAAACATAAATAAACATAAACATAAACATAAACATAAACATAAATATAAACATAAATAAACATAAATATAAACATAAACATAAACATAAACATAAACATAAATATAAACATAAACATAAACATAAACATAAACATAAATATAAACATAAATAAACATAAATATAAACATAAACATAAACATAAACATAAACATAAACATAAACATAAACATAAACATAAACATAAACATAAACATAAATAAATAAACATAAACATAAACATAAACATAAACATAAACATATAAACATAAACATAAAATAACCATAAATATAAACATAAACATAAACATAAACATAAATCATAAAACATAAACATAAACATAAACATATAACATAAACATAAACATAAACATAAACATAAACATAAACATAAACATAAACATAAATATAAACATAAACATAAACATAAACATAAACATAAACATAAACATAAACATAAACATAAACATAAACATAAATAAACATAAACATAAACATAAACATAAATACATAAACATAAACATAAACATAAACATAAACATAAACATAAACATAAATATAAACATAAACATAAACATAAACATAAACATAAACATAAACATAAACATAAACATAAACATAAACATAAACATAAACATAAACATAAACATAAACATAAACATAAACATAAACATAAACATAAACATAAACATAAACATAAACATAAATAAACATAAACATAAACATAAACATAAACATAAACATAAACATAAACATAAACATAAACATAAACATAAACATAAACATAAACATAAACATAAACATAAATATAAACATAAACATAAACATAAACATAAATATAAACATAAACATAAACATAAACATAAAACATAAACATAAATATAATAAACATAAACATAAATATAAACATAAACATATAAACATAAACATAAACATAAACATAAACATAAACATAAACATAAATATAAACATAAACATAAACATAAACATAAACATAAACATAACATAAACATAAACATAAACATAAACATAAATATAAACATAAACATAAACATAAACATAAACATAAACATAAACATAAACATAACATAAACATAAACATAAACATAAACATAAATATAAACATAAACATAAACATAAACATAAACATAAACATAAACATAAACATAAACATAAACATAAATATAACATAAACATAAACATAAACATAAACATAAACATAAACATAAACATAAACATAAACATAAACATAAACATAAACATAAATAAATAAACATAAATATAAACATAAACATAAACATAAACATAAACATAAACATAAATATAAACATAAAAATAAATATAAACATAAACATAAACATAAACATAAACATAAACATAAACATAAACATAAACATAAACATAAACATAAACATAAACATAAATATAAACATAAACATAAATATAAACATAAACATAAACATAAACATAAACATAAACATAAACATAAACATAAACATAAACATAAACATAAACATAAACATAAACATAAACATAAACATAAACATAAACATAAACATAAACATAAATAAACATAAACATAAACATAAACATAAACATAAACATAAACATAAACATAAACATAAACATAAACATAAACATAAACATAAACATAAACATAAACATAAACATAAACATAAACATATAAACATAAACATAAACATAAACATATAAACATAAAATAAACATAAACATAAACATAAACATAAACATAAACATAAACATAAACATAAAACATAAACATAAACATAAATATAAACATAAACATAAACATAAACATAAACATAAACATAAACATAAACATAAATATAAACATAAACATAAACATAAACATAAATAAACATAAACATAAACATAAACATAAACATAAACATATAAACATAAACATAAACATAAACATAAACATAAACATAAACATAAACATAAACATAAACATAAACATAAACATAAATATAAACATAAACATAAACATAAATATAAATATAAACATAAATATAAACATAAACATAAACATAAACATAAACATAAACATAAACATAAACATAAACATAAACATAAACATAAACATAAACATAAACATAAACATAAATAATAAACATAAACATAAACATAAACATAAACATAAACATAAACATAAACATAAACATAAATATAAACATAAACATAAATATAAATATAAACATAAACATAAATATAAACATAAATATAAATATAAATATAAACATAAACATAAATATAAACATAAATTTAACATAAATATAAAACATAAACATAAACATAAACATAAACATAAACATAAACATAAACATAAACATAAATATAAACATAAATATAAACATAAATATAAATATAAATATAACATAAATATAAATATAAACATAAATATAAATATAAACATAAATATAAATATAAACATAAATATAAACATAAATATAAACATAAACATAAATATAAACATAAACATAAACATAAACATAAACATAAACATAAACATAAACATAAACATAAACATAAACATAAATATAAATATAAACATAAACATAAATATAAACATAAATATAAACATAAATATAAACATAAATATAAACATAAATATATAAACATAAATATAAACATAAATATAAACATAAATATATAAACATAAACATAAACATAAATATAAATAAATAAACATAAACATAAACATAAATATAAACATAAATATAAACATAAATATAAATATAAACATAAACATAAACATAAATATAAACATAAACATAAACATAAACATAAACATAAACATAAACATAAATAAATAAACATAAACATAAATAAATAAACATAAACATAAACATAAACATAAACATAAATATAAATATAAACATAAACATAAACATAAATATAAATATAAACATAAATATAAACATAAACATAAACATAAACATAAACATAAACATAAATATAAACATAAATATAAATATAAACATAAACATAAATATAAATATAAATATAAATATAAACATAAATATAAACATAAACATAAATATAAATATAAATATAAATATAAACATAAATATAAAAATATAAATATAAATATAAACATAAACATAAATATAAACATAAATATAAATATAAACATAAATATAAACATAAATATAAACATAAACATAAATATAAATATAAATATAAACATAAATAATAAACATAAACATAAATATAAACATAAACATAAACATAAACATAAACATAAACATAAATATAAATATAAAATAAACATAAACATAAACATAAACATAAATATAAACATAAACATAAACATAAACATAAATATAAATATAAACATAAATATAAACATAAATATAAATATAAATATAAATATAAACATAAACATAAATATAAACATAAATATAAATATAAATATAAAATAAACATAAATATAAATATAAACATAAATATAAATAAACATAAATATAAACATAAATATAAATATAAATATAAATATAAACATAAATATAAATATAAATATAAATATAAATATAAATATAAATATAAATATAAATATAAATATAAATATAAATATAAATATAAATATAAATATAAACATAAACATAAACATAAACATAAACATAAACATAAACATAAATATAAATATAACATAAACATAAATATAAATATAAACATAAACATAAACATAAATATAAACATAAATATAAATATAAATATAAACATAAATATAAATATAAATATAAATATAAACATAAACATAAACATAAATATAAACATAAATATAAATATAAACATAAATATAAACATAAATATAAACATAAACATAAACATAAACATAAACATAAACATAAATATAAACATAAATATAAATATAAATATAAACATAAATATAAATATAAATATAAATATAAATATAAATATAAACATAAATATAAATATAAATATAAATATAAACATAAATATAAACATAAATATAAATATAAACATAAATATAAATATAAATATAAACATAAATATAAACATAAATATAAATATAAACATAAATATAAATATAAATATAAATAACATAAATATAAACATAAACATAAATATAAATATAAATATAAATATAAATATAAATATAAACATAAATATAAATATAAATATAAATATAAACATAAAATAAATATAAACATAAATATAAACATAAACATAAATATAAACATAAACATAAATATAAACATAAACATAAACATAAATATAAATATAAATATAAACATAAACATAAACATAAATATAAACATAAATATAAATATAAATATAAATAAACATAAACATAAATATAAACATAAACATAAATATAAACATAAATATAAATATAAAATAAAATAAACATAAACATAAATATAAACATAAATATAAATATAAATATAAACATAAATATAAATATAAATATAAATATAAATATAAATATAAATATAAATATAAATATAAACATAAATATAAATATAAATATAAATATAAATATAAATATAAATATAAATATAAATATAAATATAAATATAAATATAAACATAAATATAAAACATAAATATAAATATAAACATAAACATAAATATAAATATAAATATAAACATAAATATAAATATAAACATAAACATAAACATAAATATAAACATAAATATAAATATAAATATAAATATAAATATAAATATAAACATAAATATAAATATAAACATATAAATATAAACATAAATATAAATATAAATATAAATATAAATATAAATATAAATATAAATATAAAAATATAAATATAAATATAAATATAAATATAAATATAAATATAAATAAATATAAATATAAATATAAATATAAATATAAACATAAACATAAATATAAACATAAATATAAATATAAATATAAATATAAATATAAATATAAATATAAATATAAATATAAACATAAATATAAACATAAACATAAATATAAACATAAATATAAATATAAATATAAACATAAATATAAATATAAATATAAACATAAATATAAATATAAATATAAATATAAATATAAATATAAAAATATAAATATAAATATAAATATAAATATAAATATAAATATAAATATAAATATAAATATAAATATAAACATAAATATAAATATAAACATAAATATAAACATAAACATAAATATAAATATAAATATAAACATAAATATAAACATAAATATAAATATAAATATAAATATAAACATAAATATAAATATAAATATAAATATAAATATAAATATAAATATAAACATAAATATAAACATAAATATAAATATAAATATAAACATAAATATAAACATAAATATAAATATAAATATAAATATAAACATAAATATAAACATAAATATAAATATAAATATAAATATAAATATAAATATAAATATAAACATAAATATAAATATAAATATAAACATAAATATAAATATAAATATAAATATAAATATAAATATAAATATAAATATAAATATAAATATAAATATAAATATAAATAAACATAAATATAAATATAAATATAAATATAAACATAAATATAAACATAAATATAAATATAAACATAAATATAACATAAACATAAATATAAATATAAATATAAATATAAATATAAATATAAATATAAATATAAATATAAATATAAATATAAATATAAATATAAACATAAATATAAATATAAATATAAATATAAATATAAATATAAATATAAATATAAACATAAATATAAACATAAATATAAATATAAATATAAATATAAACATAAATATAAATATAAACATAAACATAAATATAAACATAAATATAAATATAAATATAAATATAAATATAAATATAAATATAAATATAAATATAAATATAAATATAAATATAAATATAAATATAAATATAAATATAAACATAAATATAAATATAAACATAAATATAAATATAAATATAAAATAAACATAAATATAAATATAAATATAAATATAAATATAAATATAAACATAAATATAAATATAAATATAAATATAAATATAAACATAAATATAAATATAAATATAAATATAAATATAAATATAAATATAAAAACATAAATATAAACATAAATATAAATATAAATATAAATATAAATATAAATATAAATATAAACATAAATATAAACATAAATATAAATATAAAATAACATAAATATAAATATAAATATAAATATAAATATAAATATAAACATAAATATAAACATAAATATAAACATAAATATAAATATAAATATAAACATAAATATAAATATAAATATAAACATAAATATAAACATAAATATAAACATAAATATAAACATAAATATAAATATAAACATAAACATAAACATAAATATAAATATAAATATAAATATAAATATAAATATAAATATAAATATAAAAACATAAATATAAATATAAATATAAATATAAATATAAATATAAATATAAATATAAATATAAAATATAAATATAAATATAAACATAAAATAAACATAAATATAAACATAAATATAAATATAAATATAAATATAAAATAAACATAAATATAAATATAAATATAAATATAAATAAATAAACATAAATATAAATATAAATATAAATATAAATATAAATATAAATATATAAATATAAATATAAATATAAATATAAACATAAATATAAACATAAATATAAATATAAAATATAAATATAAATATAAACATAAATATAAATATAAATATAAATATAAATATAAATATAAATATAAATATAAATATAAACATAAATATAATATAAATATAAATATAAACATAAATATAAATATAAATATAAATATAAATATAAATATAAATATAAATATAAATATAAATATAAATATAAATATAAATATAAATATAAATATAAATATAAATATAAATATAAATATAAATATAAATATAAATATAAATATAAATATAAATATAAATATAAATATAAATATAAATATAAATATAAATATAAATATAAATATAAATATAAATATAAATATAAATATAAATATAAATATAAATATAAATATAAATATAAATATAAACATAAATATAAATATAAACATAAACATAAACATAAATATAAATATAAATATAAATATAAATATAAATATAAATATAAACATAAACATAAATATAAATATAAATATAAACATAAACATAAATATAAATATAAACATAAACATAAATATAAATATAAACATAAATATAAATATAAATATAAATATAAACATAACATATAAATATAAACATAAATATAAATATAAATATAAACATAAACATAAACATAAACATAAACATAAACATAAACATAAACATAAATATAAATATAAATATAAACATAAATATAAATATAAACATAAACATAAATATAAATATAAATATAAATATAAATATAAACATAAACATAAATATAAATATAAATATAAATATAAATATAAATATAAATATAAATATAAATATAAATATAAATATAAATATAAACATAAACATAAATATAAACATAAACATAAATATAAATATAAACATAAACATAAACATAAATATAAATATAAACATAAATATAAATATAAATATAAATATAAATATAAACATAAATATAAATATAAATATAAATATAAATATAAACATAAACATAAACATAAACATAAATATAAACATAAATATAAACATAAATATAAATATAAACATAAACATAAACATAAACATAAATATAAATATAAATATAAATATAAACATAAATATAAATATAAATATAAATATAAATATAAACATAAATATAAACATAAACATAAATATAAACATAAATATAAATATAAACATAAATATAAACATAAATATAAATATAAATATAAACATAAATATAAACATAAATATAAACATAAATATAAATATAAATATAAATATAAATATAAATATAAATATAAACATAAACATAAATATAAACATAAATATAAACATAAACATAAACATAAACATAAATATAAATATAAATATAAACATAAACATAAATATAAACATAAACATAAATATAAACATAAACATAAACATAAATATAAATATAAACATAAATATAAATATAAATATAAACATAAACATAAATATAAACATAAACATAAATATAAACATAAATATAAACATAAATATAAATATAAATATAAATATAAATATAAACATAAATATAAATATAAATATAAATATAAATATAAACATAAATATAAATGATAAATATAAATATAAACATAAATATAAACATAAATATAAATATAAATATAAATATAAATATAAATATAAATATAAACATAAATATAAATATAAATATAAACATAAATATAAATATAAATATAAATATAAATATAAATATAAATATAAATATAAATATAAATATAAATATAAATATAAACATAAACATAAATATAAATATAAATATAAATATAAATATAAACATAAATATAAATATAAATATAAATATAAACATAAATATAAATATAAATATAAATATAAATATAAACATAAATATAAATATAAATATAAATATAAATATAAATATAAATATAAACATAAATATAAATATAAATATAAACATAAATATAAACATAAACATAAATATAAATATAAATATAAATATAAACATAAATATAAACATAAATATAAATATAAATATAAATATAAATATAAACATAAATATAAACATAAATATAAACATAAACATAAATATAAACATAAATATAAACATAAACATAAATATAAACATAAACATAAATATAAATATAAACATAAATATAAATATAAACATAAATATAAACATAAATATAAATATAAATATAAATATAAATATAAATATAAATATAAATATAAATATAAATATAAATATAAATATAAATATAAATATAAATATAAATATAAATATAAATATAAATATAAATATAAATATAAATATAAATATAAATATAAATATAAATATAAATATAAATATAAATATAAATATAAATATAAATATAAACATAAACATAAACATAAACATAAACATAAACATAAATATAAATATAAATATAAATATAAATATAAATATAAACATAAATATAAATATAAATATAAATATAAATATAAATATAAATATAAATATAAATATAAACATAAATATAAATATAAATATAACATATAAATATAAATATAAACATAAACATAAACATAAACATAAACATAAACATAAACATAAATATAAACATAAATATAAATATAAATATAAATATAAATATAAACATAAATATAAATATAAATATAAATATAAACATAAATATAAATATAAATATAAATATAAATATAAATATAAATATAAATATAAATATAAACATAAACATAAACATAAATATAAATATAAATATAAATATAAACATAAACATAAATATAAATATAAATATAAATATAAACATAAATATAAACATAAATATAAATATAAATATAAATATAAACATAAATATAAATATAAATATAAACATAAATATAAATATAAATATAAATATAAATATAAATATAAATATAAATATAAATATAAACATAAACATAAATATAAATATAAATATAAATATAAATATAAATATAAATATAAACATAAATATAAATATAAATATAAATATAAATATAAATATAAACATAAACATAAACATAAATATAAACATAAACATAAATATAAATATAAATATAAACATAAATATAAATATAAATATAAATATAAATATAAATATAAATATAAATATAAATATAAATATAAATATAAATATAAATATAAATATAAATATAAATATAAACATAAACATAAATATAAATATAAATATAAACATAAACATAAATATAAACATAAACATAAATATAAATATAAATATAAATATAAACATAAATATAAATATAAATATAAATATAAATATAAATATAAATATAAATATAAATATAAATATAAATATAAATATAAATATAAATATAAATATAAATATAAATATAAATATAAACATAAATATAAATATAAATATAAACATAAATATAAATATAAATATAAATATAAATATAAATATAAACATAAATATAAATATAAATATAAATATAAATATAAATATAAACATAAACATAAATATAAACATAAATATAAATATAAACATAAATATAAATATAAATATAAATATAAATATAAATATAAATATAAATATAAATATAAACATAAATATAAATATAAATATAAATATAAATATAAATATAAATATAAATATAAATATAAATATAAATATAAATATAAATATAAATATAAATATAAATATAACATAAATATAAATATAAATATAAATATAAATATAAATATAAATATAAATATAAATATAAATATAAATATAAATATAAATATAAATATAAATATAAATATAAATATAAATATAAATATAAATATAAATATAAATATAAATATAAATATAAATATAAATATAAATATAAATATAAATATAAATATAAATATAAATATAAATATAAATATAAATATAAATATAAATATAAATATAAATATAAATATAAATATAAATATAAATATAAATATAAATATAAATATAAATATAAATATAAATATAAATATAAATATAAATATAAATATAAATATAAATATAAATATAAATATAAATATAAATATAAATATAAATATAAATATAAATATAAACATAAATATAAACATAAATATAAATATAAATATAAACATAAATATAAATATAAATATAAATATAAATATAAATATAAATATAAATATAAATATAAACATAAATATAAATATAAATATAAACATAAATATAAATATAAATATAAACATAAATATAAATATAAATATAAATATAAATATAAACATAAATATAAACATAAATATAAATATAAATATAAATATAAATATAAACATAAATATAAATATAAATATAAATATAAATATAAATATAAATATAAATATAAATATAAATATAAATATAAATATAAATATAAATATAAATATAAATATAAATATAAATATAAATATAAATATAAATATAAATATAAATATAAATATAAATATAAATATAAATATAAATATAAATATAAATATAAATATAAATATAAATATAAATATAAATATAAATATAAATATAAATATAAATATAAATATAAACATAAATATAAATATAAATATAAATATAAATATAAACATAAATATAAATATAAATATAAATATAAATATAAATATAAATATAAATATAAATATAAATATAAATATAAATATAAATATAAATATAAATATAAATATAAATATAAATATAAATATAAATATAAATATAAACATAAATATAAATATAAATATAAATATAAATATAAATATAAATATAAATATAAATATAAATATAAATATAAATATAAATATAAATATAAATATAAATATAAATATAAATATAAATATAAATATAAATATAAATATAAATATAAATATAAATATAAATATAAATATAAATATAAATATAAATATAAATATAAATATAAATATAAATATAAATATAAATATAAATATAAATATAAATATAAATATAAATATAAACATAAATATAAATATAAATATAAATATAAACATAAATATAAACATAAATATAAATATAAATATAAATATAAATATATAAATATAAATATAAATATAAATATAAATATATAAATATAAATATAAATATAAATATAAATATAAATATAAATATAAATATAAATATAAATATAAATATAAATATAAATATAAATATAAATATAAATATAAATATATAAATATAAATATAAATATAAATATAAATATAAATATAAAGCTATAAATATAAATATAAATATAAATATAAATATAAATATAAATATAAATATAAATATAAATATAAATATAAATATATAAATAAAAATAAAAATAAAAATATAAATATAAATATAAATATAAAATATAAATATAAATATAAATATAAATATAAATATATAATTATAAATATAAATATAAATATAAATATAAACTATAAATATAAATATAAATATAAACATAAATATAAAATATAAATATAAATATAAATATAAATATAAATATAAATATAAATATAAATATAAATATAAATATAAATATAAATATAAATATAAATATAAATATAAATATAAATATAAATATAAATATAAATATAAATATAAATATAGAAATATAAATATAAATATAAATATAAATATAAATATAAATATAAATATAAATATAAATATAAATATAAATATAAATATAAATATAAATATAAATATAAATATAAATATAAATATAAATATAAATATAAATATAAATATAAATATAAATATAAATATAAATATAAATATAAATATAAATATATAAATATAAATATAAATATAAATATATAAATATAAATATAAAATATAAATATAAATATAAATATAAATATAAATATATAAAATATAAATATAAATATAAATATAAACATAAATATAAATATAAATATAACAATATAAATATAAATATAAATATAAATATAAATATAAATATAAATATAAATATAAATATAAATATAAATATAAATATAAATATAAATATAAATATAAATATAAATATAAATATAAATATAAATATAAATATAAATATAAATATAAATATAAACATAAATATAAATATAAATATAAATATAAATATAAATATAAATATAAATATAAATATAAATATAAATATAAATATAAATATAAATATAATATAAATATAAATATAAATATAAATATAAATATAAATATAAATATAAATATAAATATAAATATAAATATAAATATAAATATAAATATAAATATAAAATATAAATATAAATATAAATATAAATATAAATATAAATATAAATATAAATATAAATATAAATATAAATATAAATATAAATATAAATATAAATATAAATATAGAAGCTATAAATATATAAATATAAATATAAATATAAATATAAATATAAATATAAATATAAATATAAATATAAATATAAATATAAATATAAATATTAGCAATATAAACTATAAATATAAATATAAAATATAAATATAAATATAAACCTCATGAAATCTGAAATATAAATATAAGGATATAAATATAAATATAAATATAAATATAAATATAAATATAAATATAAATATAAATATAAATATAAATATAAATATAAATATAAATATAAATATAAATATAAATATAAATATAAATATAAATATAAATCTAAATATAAATACAAATATAAATATAAATATAAATATAAATATAAATATAAATACAAAATATAAATATAAATATAAATATAAATATAAATATAAATATAAATATAAATATAAATAATAAATATAAATATAAATATAAAATATAAATATAAATATAAATATAAATATAAATATAAATCTATAAATATAAATATAAATATAAATATAAATATAAATATAAATATAAATATAAATATAAATATAAATATAAATATAAATATAAATATAAATATAAATATAAATATAAATATAAATATAAATATAAATATAAATATAAATATAAATATAAATATAAATATAAATATAAATATAAATATAAATATAAATATAAAATATAAATATAAATATAAATATAAATATAAATATAAATATAAATATAAATATAAATATAAATATAAATATAAATATAAATATAAATATAAATATAAATATAAATATAAATATAAATATAAATATAAATATAAATATAAATATAAATATAAATATAAATATAAATATAAATATAAATATAAATATAAATATAAATATAAATATAAATATAAATATAAATATAAATATAAATATAAATATAAATATAAATATAAATATAAATATAAATATAAATATAAATATAAATATAAATATAAATATAAATATAAATATAAATATAAATATAAATATAAATATAAATATAAATATAAATATAAATATAAATATAAATATAAATATAAATATAAATATAAATATAAATATAAATATAAATATAAATATAAATATAAATATAAATATAAATATAAATATAAATATAAATATAAATATAAATATAAATATAAATATAAATATAAATATAAATATAAATATAAATATAAATATAAATATAAATATAAATATAAATATAAATATAAATATAAATATAAAATATAAATATAAATATAAATATAAATATAAATATAAATATAAATATAAATATAAATATAAAAATATAAATATAAATATAAATATAAATATAAATATAAATATAAATATAAATATAAATATAAATATAAATATAAATATAAATATAAATATAAATATAAATATAAATATAAATATAAATATAAATATAAATATAAATATAAATATAAATATAAATATAAATATAAATATAAAATATAAATATAAATATAAATATAAATATAAATATAAATATAAATATAAATATAAATATAAATATAAATATAAATATAAATATAATATATAAATATAAATATAAATATAAATATAAATATAAATATAAATATAAATATAAATATAAATATAAATATAAATATAAATATAAATATAAATATAAATATAAATATAAATATAAATATAAATATAAATATAAATATAAATATAAATATAAATATAAATATAAATATAAATATAAATATAAATATAAATATAAATATAAATATAAATTGTTGAATATCGATTATGATGAATATCGAGTATTTTCTTTTGTTGGAAAAAGCTTATACCCAACTAACTATCTTTATTATCTCTTACTACTTCACATTCTATGTTCTCTTACTGAAGTCAGTTCTTCATTAAACGTTCACAATTCAACATTGCGCGTGTGTTTTACATGAAATAACCAACAAAGGTTATGGGCCCAGATCCCTCGTGAATTGTGAAAAGACTGTAAAACGTCAGAGGAATTCGTAATGACTATGTCAATTCAAATAGAAAACTCGATGACGGGAATTATGACATGTGGAATTTGTCTTGCGAAGCTTATTAATTACATCGGATTTGTGGAATGTTTCGAAGAAAAACAAATCAAGCCCGAGGAAGCATCGCAGGCGGCGCGATGGGAAGCAATTGATCAAAAAGCTTTAGCTAGTTTAATATTATTTATTTAAACCCGCAGTTGATGCACATAAAGTCGTGCACAACATCGGCAGAAGCATGGAAGAAATTACGCAGCATTCATATGCCGGCGGGACCAATTAGAAAAACTCAGTTGTATCAAAAACTAGTGAGATTGAAAATGCAATCTGGGGATACTGCGTCTCAGTATGTTAATTCGTTTGTAAACATAACTGATAAATTGGCAGAGCTTGCAATAACTTTGGAAGACGAGTTAAAGGTCATAATGTTGTTTGTCTAGTTTGCCTGATTCTTGGGAAAATTTTGTAGTCGCAATAGAAACACGCGACGAGATGCCGCCATTTGAAACGGTAAAAATCAAATTTCTCGAAGAAGGCGCCAGAAAAGAAGAGAAACTAGAAGAAACAGAAGCTGTATACACACACACAAAGCAGAACAACAGTAAGCAGAAGGACAGTCGCCAAAAAGACAAAGATAAGTTTAAAGGAAAATGCTACAATTGCCAAAAACCGGGACATCGCGCCAGTGAATGCAGAAACAAAAAGACAGAAGAGAAAAAAGAAAAGGAGAACGAACAATCGAATTTTTGAATGCATAGCAGTGTTGTTAAAGACAGAAAAAATATATGGTGCCTTGACAGTGGCGCTACTTCACATATGTGTTGTGACAAAACTAAATTTTCAAACATTAGTGAAAATAATACCACGATCATGTTAGCAGCAGATAAATCTGTTGAGTCGCCTGGTGTAGGAACTGTGGTTTTGCATACTGAAAATCGGAAAATAACAATGAGAGACGTTCTGTATGTCCCATCGTTAAACATGAACTTTGTATCGATAAGCAAAGCAGCAAAATACGGTCACCATACGAAATTTGAAAATAACGGAGCAGTAATATGCAACAATAGTGGTGAAATTGTGTTACGCGCAAAGCAAGAAAACAATTTATATGTATACGAAAATAAATTTGAACACAATGAATTGCATATCTCTCAAGATTCATCATGGGTATCAATATGGCATAATCGGTTTGGCCATTTAAATTTCAAAAATTTGAAAGACTTAAGTGAGAAAAAGCTTGTGCATGGATTGAATATTAAAAACGTTAATATTAAAACAAATTGTGACACTTGCAATAAGGCAAAAATATGTGGGTTGCCATTCCCACAAAAGGCGGAACGAGTAACAAAAAGTGTTCTTGAACTAGTTCATAGCGACGTGTGCGGGCCTATGAATGTCAATTCGATCGCTGGAAATCGATATGTGGTTAGTTTTATCGATGATTACACAAGAAAGAACTTTGTTTACTTTATGCGCACAAAGAATGAAGTGTTTGAAAAATTCAAGCTATTCAAAAATTATGTTGAATGTCAAACAAATAAGAAAATAAAGGTATTGCGTAGTGACAACGGCACCGAATATAAAAACAAACAATTTGACGAATTTTTGGAAAAGTGCGGAATTAAAAGACAATTGACGGTTCCTTACACGCCGCAGCAAAATGGTATTGCAGAGCGAGCAAATCGCACGTTAATAGAAATGGCAAAAAGTCTCCTAATTCACGCAAATTTACCGGAATTTCTGTGGGCTGAAGCTGTGCAAACCGCAGCTTATTTGCGTAATAGATGTCCAACTAAAGTTCTCAACGGAGGGACTCCCTTTGAGTTAGAAGGTGGATTTACTACGCCCAACCACCCTCGGTTCATAGAAAATAATTAGGATACAAGATAGTTCCCACGCTGAATAGCAGGAGAACAGGTGCGAACAAACATAGTAAGCCGTTAGGACAACAGGTTGCAGTGTTTTGTTTACGCACTAACATATCATGATAGGGATACTACTCTCACATGGGGGTGTCATGTGAAATTTCTCACACTGAATTATCAATTAGAAAATTAGCATATTAAAATAGGGTTACTGATCATACACACGCACACATACACAAAACTAATATTAATTTACATAATCAACAAGTTGAGGCGGTAGCTGTTTACACATTTCATGATTAACCACGTGCTAACGATCAATTAGCACGCTTGAGGACACCCTTAGCGTTTTCATGCTCACGGTCACGGCTAGGGTCACAAAAGAGGCGATACACACATTAACATGTTGTGGTAGGGTGTCCCGGCCTCTCAAATATTACCCTCGTCAGCGATCCCCTCGTCACACATGCGTGTGTGCACTGACGCATGCATTCACCCACACACCCTAACACGTGCGTATGTAAACATGATCATGCATGCTCATTTGCATATACTCACCTGCCAACCCCATGAGTCACACGCGTGTGTGCACTGAAGCGTGCATGCACCCACAAACCCTAACACGTGTGAATGTAAACATGATCATGCATGCTCATTTTCATATACTCACCTGTTAACCTTTAACACTCCCCACCTTAATACATCACCGAATTAGGACCCTAAATTTCTGACCCCTCGTCACATATGCATGTGTGCACTGACGCATGCATTCACCCACAAACCCTAACACGTGCGTATGTAAACATGATCATGAATGCTCATTTTCATAATACATAACACCCAGCTATTATGCTAATTAAGACCCTAAATTTCTGACCCCTCGTCACGCACCCCTAACCACCCCACTTTTTGTCCCAGAAAAACCAATTTAATATGCTAATTAGGATCCTTAACTTCCGACCCCTCGTCACGCACCCCTAACCACCCCACTTTTTGACCCACAAAAACCCATTAAATATGCTAATTAAGACCCTAAATTGACCGATCTAGCCCAAAAAACACATTAAATATGCTAATTAGGACCCTAAATTGACCGATCACCCCAAAAAAACCCATTAAATATGCTAATTAGGTACCTTAATTACCTAACCCCCCCTCGTCACACCCCATTAATTTTTACTCCCCATTCCACTTCCTGTCCCAGAACCCGCATTATATATCTACTAACTTTTTAAGAACAACTAGCCCATTACATGTGCTGTAACTTCCCCTTGGTGTTCCCTAGGTACTGATTATTTTTGATAATCGGTGGAAAATTCGAGCGGCGATTCTATTCTGTTATTTACAAACTTGTTTACGGTATTCTAAGATAATCCATGGTCTTATACAGTCAGCCCCTGACTGTAGCGTTTGTATTTTTAGGCCATGGATTTTAAAAAAATTCATGGTCTATTGTGTTTGTCGGAACGGAAATGTGCGTAACAGGCAGACGGAGGCATCTCCGACCCCATAAACTATATATATTCTGAATCAGTATCAATAGCCGAGTCGATTGGGCCATGTCTGTCTGTCCGTCTGTCCGTCTGACCGTCTGTCCGTCTGTCTGTCTGTATGAACACCTTGATCTCAGAAACTATAAGAGCTAGAGTCATCAAATTTTGTGACAACATACATATATATTGCAGTGTCTCAAAGTTTTTGTAAAATTTGGACACGCCCCTTTCCGCCTCTGTAAATCAGTAATAACTATTTAACAACTACAATATTAGCTCAACAACCAAAGTTGTATATCTTACATGACAAATACCTTGCCACGGGCGTTATGTGAAAATTTCATTTAAATCGGACTATTAATAAGTGAGATATGATACTAATTAAACTCACTTTGAACATATATACTTAAGCAGATCTAATTTACACAAGCATACCGAGGTTCGAATCTAGCGTCAGACACACAGCATTTTAAACTTTTTATTTGCATTGTATGGTAACAGAATTGGTTCACAATGCAGCTTTGCCGATGAGCTAAGGAGTGAGACAATGGCCGAGTGGTTAGAGTGGCGGACAGCAAATTAAATTGACTGTGAGAGAGTGCGTGTGTTCAACTCCCGGTTGCCCGGTTGAGGCGGGTGCGAATGAATTATGAATTATCATTTATTAATTATTTATTATTTTATTTTGTTTATTTATTTTATTCTAATAAACTAAAAGAAAAGTTGCAGTCAAGCGGGTTGTAATATAGCAGCTACAAACAAATTAAATTATTTAATTAAATTTCAATAAAATATAGTTTTTCCTCATTTTGTTTTCATACTATATTATGCAATAAAATTAATAATAATTAATATAAAATAATATTAATTATTTATAAATAAAGTTTACTATTATTTTTATATTTAGCACGCATCAAAAAGACGCGAGCCAAAATTAAACAATGCGTTCTTCAATGTCGTCACTCTTTCCGTATTTTGCCTATTATGACTTTTTCAATTAGATTGCTCGAACATAACAGCGATCATAAGACTGTGGCGACGCAGCCTCATCGATATGAGCCCGATCTGGCAGCGCGGCACCAGCCACTGAATAACTCTGGCTAGTGCCAAAAAATCAACAAGAAGCACATTAAATAAATTTTTGTATGCGCTAGAAATGCATACATTAGTGCTGAGAAAACATCGGACGACTATCGATGTTATCGATGCTGTGTTGCCTTCGATGTACATCGATGTTTATATTTCGATGTTTCGATAGTGTCCAACACTTATCACGTAACGTTAATTTGTTCTTTCAAGAGCGAATCTATGCATAAGCAAAAAGGCCGATTAGGTTCCGTTACTTTCAGGTTCAAATATTGGAAAAATTTGTATACGTACATACGTACTTTTTCATGTCTAGCTTTGGAAAGTATTGTATTGGAAGAGGGCGATAAATTTCCATGCAGCTCAAGCAAAAAAATTAAATTTGGGAGTTCCAAAGTGTGGGAATTCTTCAAAAAGATGTCGGGGAGCGAAGCCCAATGCATTATTTGTGGAAACATTTATAAGACAAGTGGCAATACTACAAACTTGTCAGATCATTTAAAACGAGTTCACCCAAACACAAAACTTGAGGATGTTTCCAAGCAGATTGGTAGGATTGACGCATTTCTTACACCTTCCAAATACGACAACACTTCCATTCGAAAGCAGGCTTTAAACAAGCACGCGGCTAACTTTATTGTATCCGACCTTCGGCCATTTTCGGTTGTAGAAAACAAAGGATGTGTTTTATTTTCTTTTTAAGCTTTGCGGCTTATCAGTTAACAAATATAATTCGATGTATCGATATTATCGAAGTTTTTAGGCAAAACCATCGAAATCATCGAGGTACGCAAACATCGAGGTTTTCCCAACACTAGCATACATATACCTATTGCCCTCTCGCTCAGTCTAATGGTTGCGACACTTCACTTCTGCTTTGTCTATGCGTTCTTCTTCTTCTGTTCGTTAATTCAAATTGCGCGTATCGTCGAACACTGTATAAAATTGATCTCCGCCAAATTTTTAATATTAATCCAAATAAAGCGGAATTTTCATTACGAGTTTTAATAAATATCCGAATATAATTAAGTTATCTATGTGTGCAGATTGCAGAAATTAATTAATTTGGGAAATATTTAAGTTGCGGAGAATATCTTAAGTCGACGGCAAATTAAATTGATTGTGAGAGACTGCGTGTGTTCAACTCCCGGTTGAGGCGGGTGCGAATTATGAATTATCATTTATTAATTATTTATTATTTTATTTTGTTTATTTATTTTATTCTTATAAACTAGAAGAAAAGTTGTAAAACTTATAAACTAAAAGAAAAGCGGGTTGTAATATAGCAGCTACAAACAAATTAAATTATTTAATTAAATTTCAATAAAATATAGTTTTTCCTCATTTTGTTTTCATTCTATATTATGCAATAAAATTATAATAGTTACAAATAATATTAATTATTTATAAATAAAGTTTACTATTATTATTATATTTAGCACGCATCAAAAAGACGCGAGCCAAAATTAAACAATGCGTTCTTCAATGTCGTCACTCTTTCCGTATTTTGCCTGTTATGACTTTGCAATTCAATATGATTCTTATTGGATATTGTTATTTTGTTTTGCTCTCAATATTTTGCAATTAGAATGTTAGAACATAACAGCGACGCAGCCTCATCGATATGAGCCCGATCTGGCAGCGCGGCACCATCATAAGCAGCGATAGTGACACCGTTTCACTACAAGCCCTTTAAAAGTTGTGAATGTGCGAGTGGGACGCCCATACATACATGTCTGCATATCCACATGTATGTATTGGCATCCCACTTCAACACACATTATTGCACGCATGTATGTAGATTTGGAGTTGCTGTTGTGTACCAACGAAAGAAAACTAAGTTCTAATTACATATATTGCGTACCAAAAACTTAAAAAAAACCGGCTACCGCCGCCGCCCCTTTTCAATGAGCTTTTAAAATATTTTAATGAAAAAAATAATGAAAAACAAAAACTTTCACATGCCGATCGCGGTAGCAATCGAACTCCGAAACACGGTCAATATTGTGGTCCTTACAGTCCGAGACATAATCCACTCAGCCACTGAAAAACTCTGGCTAGTGCTAAAAAATCAACAAGAAGCACATGAAATAAATTTTTGTATGCGCTAGAAATGCATACATATACCTATTGCCCTCTCGCTCAGTCTAATGGTTCCGACACTTCGCTTCTGCTTTGTCTATGCGTTCTTCTTCTTCTGTTCGTTAATTCAAATTGCGCGTATCGTCGAACACTGTATAAAATTTATCTCCGCCAAATTTTTAATATTAATCTAAATAAAGCGCATTTTCATTGCGAGTTTTAATAAATATCCGAATATAATTAAGTTATCTATGTCTGCAGATTGCAGAAATTAATTAATTTGGGGAACATTTAAGTTGCGGAGAATATCTCAAGTCGACTCACCAAAATTTAACTTTTTAAGAACAACTAGCCCCATTACATGTGCTGTAACTTCCCCTTGGTGTTCCCTAGGTACTGATTATTTTTGATAATCGGTGGAAAATTCGAGCGGCGATTCTATTCTGTTATTTACAAACTTGTTTACGGTATACTAAGATAATCCATGGCCTTATACAGTCAGCACCTGACTGTAGCGTTTGTATTTTTTAGGCCATGGATTTTAAAAAAATTCATTTAGGCCATGGATTTTAAAAAATTCATGGTCTATTGTGTTTGTCGGAACGGAAATGTGCGTAACAGGCAGACGGAGGCATCTCCGACCCCATAAACTATATATATTCTGAATCAGTATCAGTAGCCGAGTCGATTGAGCCATGTCTGTCTGTCCGTCTGTCCGTCTGACCGTCTGTCCGTCTGTCCGTCTGTCCGTCTGTCTGTCTGTATGAACACCTGGATCTCAGAAACTATAAGAGCTAGAGTCATCAAATTTTGCGACAACATACATATATATTGCAGTGTCTCAAAGTTTTTGTAAAATTTGGACACGCCCCTTTCCGCCTCTGTAAATCAGTAATAACTATTTAACAACTACAATATTAGCTCAACAACCAAAGTTGTATATCTTACATGACAAATACCTTGCCACGGGCGTTATGTGAAAATTTCATTTAAATCGGACTATTAATAAGTGAGATATGATACTAATTAAACTCACTTTGAACATATATACTTAAGCAGATCTAATTTACACAAGCATACCGAGGTTCGAATCTAGCGTCAGACACACAGCATTTTAAACTTTTTATTTGCATTGTATGGTAACAGAATTGGTTCACAATGCAGCTTTGCCGATGAGCTAAGGAGTGAGACAATGGCCGAGTGGTTAGAGTGGCGGACAGCAAATTAAATTGACTGTGAGAGAGTGCGTGTGTTCAACTGCCGGTTGCCCGGTTGAGGCGGGTGCGAATGAATTATGAATTATCATTTATTAATTATTTATTATTTTATTTTGTTTATTTATTTTATTCTAATAAACTAAAAGAAAAGTTGCAGTCAAGCGGGTTGTAATATAGCAGCTACAAACAAATTAAATTATTTAATTAAATTTCAATAAAATATAGTTTTTCCTCATTTTGTTTTCATACTATATTATGCAATAAAATTATAATAGTTACAAATAATATTAATTATTTATAAATAAAGTTTACTATTATTTTTATATTTAGCACGCATCAAAAAGACGCGAGCCAAAATTAAACAATGCGTTCTTCAATGTCGTCACTTTCCGTATTTTGCCTGTTATGACTTTTTCAATTAGAATGCTCGAACATAACAGCGATCATAAGACTGTGGCGACGCAGCCTCATCGATATGAGCCCGATCTGGCAGCGCGGCACCATCATAAGCAGACGATAGTGACACCGTTTCACTACAAGCCCTTTAAAAGTTGTGAATGTGCGAGTGGGACGCCCATACATACATGTCTGCATATCCATATGTATGTATTGGCATCCCACTTCAACACACATTATTGCACGCATGTATGTACATACATATGTACAATACAATTAGATTTCGAGTTGCTGTTGTGTACCAACGAAAGAGAAGTAAGTTCTAATTACATATATTGCGTACCAAAAACTTAAAAAAACCGGCTACCGCCGCCGCCCCTTTTCAATGAGCTTTTAAAATATTTTAATGAAAAACAAAAACTTTCACATGCCGATCGCGGTAGCAATCGAACTCCGAAACACGGTCAATATTGTGGTCCTTACAGTCCGAGACATAATCCACTCAGCCACTGAATAACTATGGCTAGTGCCAAAAAATCAACAAGAATCACATGAAATAAATTTTTGTATGCGCTAGAAATGCATACATATACCTATTGCCCTCTCGCTCAGTCTAATGGTTGCGACACTTCGCTTCTGCTTTGTCTATGCGTTCTTCTTCTTCTGTTCGTTAATTCAAATTGCGCGTATCGTCGAACACTGTATAAAATTGATCTCCGCCAAATTTTTAATATTAATCCAAATAAGCGGATCTATGTGTGCAGATTGCAGAAATTAATTAATTTGGGAAATATTTAAGTTGCGGAGAATATCTTAATTTAACTTTTTAAGAACAACTAGCCCCATTACATGTGCTGTAACTTCCCCTTGGTGTTCCCTAGGTACTGATTATTTTTGATAATCGGTAGAAAATTCGAGCGGCGATTCTATTCTGTTATTTACAAACTTGTTTACGGTATACTAAGATAATCCATGGCCTTATACAGTTAGCACCTGACTGTAGCGTTTGTATTTTATATTAAGCACGCATCAAAAAGACGCGAGCCAAAATTAAACAATGCGTTCTTCAATGTCGTCACTCTTTCCGTATTTTGCCTGTTATGACTTTTTCAATTAGAATGCTCGAACATAACAGCGATCATAAGACTTTGGCGACGCAGCCTCATCGATATGAGCCCGATCTGGCAGCGCGGCACCATCATAAGCAGACGATAGTGACACCGTTTCACTACAAGCCCTTTAAAAGTTGTGAATGTGCGAGTGGGACGCCCATACATACATGTCTGCATATCCATATGTATGTATTGGCATCCCACTTCAACACACATTATTGCACGCATGTATGTACATACATATGTACAATACAATTAGATTTCGAGTTGCTGTTGTGTACCAACGAAAGAGAAGTAAGTTCTAATTACATATATTGCGTACCAAAAACTTAAAAAAAACCGGCTACCGCCGCCGCCCCTTTTCAATGAGCTTTTAAAATATTTTAATGAAAAACAAAAACTTTCACATGCCGATCGCGGTAGCAATCGAACTCCGAAACACGGTCAATATTGTGGTCCTTACAGTCCGAGACATAATCCACTCAGCCACTGAATAACTCTGGCTAGTGCCAAAAAATCAACAAGAAGCACATGAAATAAATTTTTGTATGCGCTAGAAATGCATACATATACCTATTGCCCTCTCGCTCAGTCTAATGGTTGCGACACTTCGCTTCTGCTTTGTCTATGCGTTCTTCTTCTTCTGTTCGTTAATTCAAATTGCGCGTATCGTCGAACACTGTATAAAATTGATCTCCGCCAAATTTTTAATATTAATCCAAATAAAGCGGAATTTTCATTGCGAGTTTTAATAAATATCCGAATATAATTAAGTTATCTATGTGTGCAGATTGCAGAAATTAATTAATTTGGGAAATATTTAAGTTGCGGAGAATATCTTAAGTCGACTCACCAAAATTTAACTTTTTAAGAACAACTAGCCCCATTACATGTGCTGTAACTTCCCCTTGGTGTTCCCTAGGTACTGATTATTTTTGATAATCGGTAGAAAATTCGAGCGGCGATTCTATTGTTATTTACAAACTTGTTTACGGTATACTAAGATAATCCATGGCCTTATACAGTCAGCACCTGACTGTAGCGTTTGTATTTTTCAAATTGCGCGTATCGTCGAACACTGTATAAAATTGATCTCCGCCAAATTTTTAATATTAATCCAAATAAAGCGGAATTTTCATTGCGAGTTTTAATAAATATCCGAATATAATTAAGTTATCTATGTGTGCAAATTGCAGAAATTAATTAATTTGGGAAATATTTAAGTTGCGGAGAATATCTTAAGTCGACTCACCAAAATTTAACTTTTTAAGAACAACTAGCCCCATTACATGTGCTGTAACTTCCCCTTGGTGTTCCCTAGGTACTGATTATTTTTGATAATCGGTAGAAAATTCGAGCGGCGATTCTATTCTGTTATTTACAAACTTGTTTACGGTATACTAAGATAATCCATGGCCTTATACAGTCAGCACCTGACTGTAGCGTTTGTATTTTTAGGCCATGGATTTTAAAAAAATTCATGGTCTATTGTGTTTGTCGGAACGGAAATGTGCGTAACAGGCAGACGGAGGCATCTCCGACCCCATAAACTATATATATTCTGAATCAGTATCAGTAGCCGAGTCGATTGAGCCATGTCTGTCTGTCCGTCTGTCCGTCTGTCCGTCTGACCGTCTGTCCGTCTGTCTGTCTGTATGAACACCTGGATCTCAGAAACTATAAGAGCTAGAGTCATCAAATTTTGCGACAACATACATATATATTGCAGTGTCTCAAAGTTTTTGTAAAATTTGGACACGCCCCTTTCCGCCTCTGTAAATCAGTAATAACTATTTAACAACTACAATATTAGCTTACATGACAAATACCTTGCCACGGGCGTTATGTGAAAATTTCATTTAAATCGGACTATTAATAAGTGAGATATGATACTAATTAAACTCACTTTGAACATATATACTTAAGCAGATCTAATTTACACAAGCATACCGAGGTTCGAATCTAGCGTCAGACACACAGCATTTTAAACTTTTTATTTGCATTGTATGGTAACAGAATTGGTTCACAATGCAGCTTTGCCGATGGGCTAAGGAGTGAGACAATGGCCGAGTGGTTAGAGTGGCGGACAGCAAATTAAATTGACTGTGAGAGTGCGTGTGTTCAACTCCCGGTTGCCCGTTTGAGGCGGGTGCGAATGAATTATGAATTATCATTTATTAATTATTTATTATTTTATTTTGTTTATTTATTTTATTCTAATAAACTAAAAGAAAAGTTGCAGTCAAGCGGGTTGTAATATAGCAGCTACAAACAAATTAAATTATTTAATTAAATTTCAATAAAATATAGTTTTTCCTCATTTTGTTTTCATACTATATTATGCAATAAAATTATAATAGTTACAAATAATATTAATTATTTATAAATAAAGTTTACTATTATTTTTATATTTAGCATGCATCAAAAAGACGCGAGCCAAAATTAAACAATGCGTTCTTCAATGTCGTCACTCTTTCCGTATTTTGCCTGTTATGACTTTTTCAATTAGAATGCTCGAACATAACAGCGATCATAAGACTGTGGCGACGCAGCCTCATCGATATGAGCCCGATCTGGCAGCGCGGCACCATCATAAGCAGACGATAGTGACACCGTTTCACTACAAGCCCTTTAAAAGTTGTGAATGTGCGAGTGGGACGCCCATACATACATGTCTGCATATCCATATGTATGTATTGGCATCCCACTTCAACACACATTATTGCACGCATGTATGTACATACATATGTACAATACAATTAGATTTCGAGTTGCTGTTGTGTACCAACGAAAGAGAAGTAATTCTAATTACATATATTGCGTACCAAAAACTTAAAAAAAACCGGCTACCGCCGCCGCCCCTTTTCAATGAGCTTTTAAAATATTTTAATGAAAAACAAAAACTTTCACATGCCGATCGCGGTAGCAATCGAACTCCGAAACACGGTCAATATTGTGGTCCTTACAGTCCGAGACATAATCCACTCAGCCACTGAATAACTCTGGCTAGTGCCAAAAAATCAACAAGAAGCACATGAAATTAATTTTTGTATGCGCTAGAAATGCATACATATACCTATTGCCCTCTCGCTCAGTCTAATGGTTGCGACACTTCGCTTCTGCTTTGTCTATGCGTTCTTCTTCTTCTGTTCGTTAATTCAAATTGCGCGTATCGTCGAACACTGTATAAAATTGATCTCCGCCAAATTTTTAATATTAATTTAAATAAAGCGGAATTTTCATTGCGAGTTTTAATAAATATCCGAATATAATTAAGTTATCTATGTGTGCAGATTGCAGAAATTAATTAATTTGGGAAATATTTAAGTTGCGGAGAATATCTTAAGTCGACTCACCAAAATTTAACTTTTTAAGAACAACTAGCCCCATTACATGTGCTGTAACTTCCCCTTGGTGTTCCCTAGGTACTGATTATTTTTGATAATCGGTAGAAAATTCGAGCGGCGATTCTATTCTGTTATTTACAAACTTGTTTACGGTATACTAAGATAATCCATGGCCTTATACAGTCAGCACCTGACTGTAGCGTTTGTATTTTTAGGCCATGGATTTTAAAAAAATTCATGGTCTATTGTGTTTGTCGGAACGGAAATGTGCGTAACAGGCAGACGGAGGCATCTCCGACCCCATAAACTATATATATTCTGAATCAGTATCAGTAGCCGAGTCGATTGAGCCATGTCTGTCTGTCCGTCTGTCCGTCTGACCGTCTGTCCGTCTGTCCGTCTGTCTGTCTGTCTGTATGAACACCTGGATCTCAGAAACTATAAGAGCTAGAGTCATCAAATTTTGCGACAACATACATATATATTGCAGTGTCTCAAAGTTTTTGTAAAATTTGGACACGCCCCTTTCCGCCTCTGTAAATCAGTAATAACTATTTAACAACTACAATATTAGCTCAACAACCAAAGTTGTATATCTTACATGACAAATACCTTGCCACGGGCGTTATGTGAAAATTTCATTTAAATCGGACTATTAATAAGTGAGATATGATACTAATTAAACTCACTTTGAACATATATACTTAAGCAGATCTAATTTACACAAGCATACCGAGGTTCGAATCTAGCGTCAGACACACAGCATTTTAAACTTTTTATTTGCATTGTATGGTAACAGAATTGGTTCACAATGCAGCTTTGCCGATGGGCTAAGGAGTGAGACAATGGCCGAGTGGTTAGAGTGGCGGACAGCAAATTAAATTGACTGTGAGAGAGTGCAATTTTTCAACTCCCGGTTGCCCGGTTGAGGCGGGTGCGAATGAATTATGAATTATCATTTATTAATTATTTATTATTTTATTTTGTTTATTTATTTTATTCTAATAAACTAAAAGAAAAGTTGCAGTCAAGCGGGTTGTAATATAGCAGCTACAAAAAAATTAAATTATTTAATTAAATTTCAATAAAATATAGTTTTTCCTCATTTTGTTTTCATACTATATTATGCAATAAAATTATAATAGTTACAAATAATATTAATTATTTATAAATAAAGTTTACTATTATTTTTAGGCCATGGATTTTAAAAAAATTCATTAGGCCATGGATTTTAAAAAAATTCATGGTCTATTGTGTTTGTCGGAACGGAAATGTGCGTAACAGGCAGACGGAGGCATCTCCGACCCCATAAACTATATATATTCTGAATCAGTATCAGTAGCCGAGTCGATTGAGCCATGTCTGTCTGTCCGTCTGTCCGTCTGACCGTCTGTCCGTCTGTCTGTCTGTATGAACACCTGGATCTCAGAAACTATAAGAGCTAGAGTCATCAAATTTTGCGACAACATACATATATATTGCAGTGTCTCAAAGTTTTTGTAAAATTTGGACACGCCCCTTTCCGCCTCTGTAAATCAGTAATAACTATTTAACAACTACAATATTAGCTCAACAACCAAAGTTGTATATCTTACATGACAAATACCTTGCCACGGGCGTTATGTGAAAATTTCATTTAAATCGGACTATTAATAAGTGAGATATGATACTAATTAAACTCACTTTGAACATATATACTTAAGCAGATCTAATTTACACAAGCATACCGAGGTTCGAATCTAGCGTCAGACACACAGCATTTTAAACTTTTTATTTGCATTGTATGGTAACAGAATTGGTTCACAATGCAGCTTTGCCGATGAGCTAAGGAGTGAGATAATGGCCGAGTGGTTAGAGTGGCGGACAGCAAATTAAATTGACTGTGAGAGAGTGCGTGTGTTCAACTCCCGGTTGCCCGGTTGAGGCGGGTGCGAATGAATTATGAATTATCATTTATTAATTATTTATTATTTTATTTTGTTTATTTATTTTATTCTAATAAACTAAAAGAAAAGTTGCAGTCAAGCGGGTTGTAATATAGCAGCTACAAACAAATTAAATTATTTAATTAAATTTCAATAAAATATAGTTTTTCCTCATTTTGTTTTCATACTATATTATGCAATAAAATTATAATAGTTACAAATAATATTAATTATTTATAAATAAAGTTTACTATTATTTTTATATTTAGCACGCATCAAAAAGACGCGTTATGCCTGTTATGACTTTTTCAATTAGAATGCTCGAACATAACAGCGATCATAAGACTGTGGCGACGCAGCCTCATCGATATGAGCCCGATCTGGCAGCGCGGCACCATCATAAGCAGACGATAGTGACACCGTTTCACTACAAGCCCTTTAAAAGTTGTGAATGTGCGAGTGGGACGCCCATACATACATGTCTGCATATCCATATGTATGTATTGGCATCCCACTTCAACACACATTATTGCACGCATGTATGTACATACATATGTACAATACAATTAGATTTCGAGTTGCTGTTGTGTACCAACGAAAGAGAAGTAAGTTCTAATTACATATATTGCGTACCAAAAACTTAAAAAAACCGGCTACCGCCGCCGCCCCTTTTCAATGAGCTTTTAAAATATTTTAATGAAAAACAAAAACTTTCACATGCCGATCGCGGTAGCAATCGAACTCCGAAACACGGTCAATATTGTGGTCCTTACAGTCCGAGACATAATCCACTCAGCCACTGAATAACTATGGCTAGTGCCAAAAAAATCAACAAGAATCACATGAAATAAATTTTTGTATGCGCTAGAAATGCATACATATACCTATTGCCCTCTCGCTCAGTCTAATGGTTGCGACACTTCGCTTCTGCTTTGTCTATGCGTTCTTCTTCTTCTGTTCGTTAATTCAAATTGCGCGTATCGTCGAACACTGTATAAAATTGATCTCCGCCAAATTTTTAATATTAATCCAAATAAGCGGATCTATGTGTGCAGATTGCAGAAATTAATTAATTTGGGAAATATTTAAGTTGCGGAGAATATCTTAATTTAACTTTTTAAGAACAACTAGCCCCATTACATGTGCTGTAACTTCCCTTGGTGTTCCCTAGGTACTGATTATTTTTGATAATCGGTAGAAAATTCGAGCGGCGATTCTATTCTGTTATTTACAAACTTGTTTACGGTATACTAAGATAATCCATGGCCTTATACAGTTAGCACCTGACTGTAGCGTTTGTATTTTATATTAAGCACGCATCAAAAAAAACGCGAGCCAAAATTAAACAATGCGTTCTTCAATGTCGTCACTCTTTCCGTTTTTTTCTTTTTTTTTATTTTTTTTATTAGAATGCTCGAACATAACAGCGATCATAAGACTTTGGCGACGCAGCCTCATCGATATGAGCCCGATCTGGCAGCGCGGCACCATCATAAGCAGACGATAGTGACACCGTTTCACTACAAGCCCTTTAAAAGTTGGGAATGTGCAGTGGGACGCCCATACATACATGTCTGCATATCCATATGTATGTATTGGCATCCCACTTCAACACACATTATTGCGCATGTATGTACATACATATGTACAATACAATTAGATTTCGAGTTGCTGTTGTGTACCAACGAGAGAAGTAAGTTCTAATTACATATATTGCGTACCAAAAACTTAAAAAAAACCGGCTACCGCCGCCGCCCCTTTCAATGAGCTTTTAAAATATTTTAATGAAAAACAAAAACTTTCACATGCCGATCGCGGTAGCAATCGAACTCCGAAACACGGTCAATATTGTGGTCCTTACAGTCCGAGACATAATCCACTCAGCCACTGAATAACTCTGGCTAGTGCCAAAAAATCAACAAGAAGCACATGAAATAAATTTTTGTATGCGCTAGAAATGCATACATATACCTGTTGCCCTCTCGCTCAGTCTAATGGTTGCGACACTTCGCTTCTGCTTTGTCTATGCGTTCTTCTTCTTCTGTTCGTTAATTCAAATTGCGCGTATCGTCGAACACTGTATAAAATTGATCTCCGCCAAATTTTTAATATTAATCCAAATAAAGCGGAATTTTCATTGCGAGTTTTAATAAATATCCGAATATAATTAAGTTATCTATGTGTGCAGATTGCAGAAATTAATTAATTTGGGAAATATTTAAGTTGCGGAGAATATCTTAAGTCGACTCACCAAAATTTAACTTTTAAGAACAACTAGCCCCATTACATGTGCTGTAACTTCCCCTTGGTGTTCCCTAGGTACTGATTATTTTTGATAATCGGTAGAAAATTCGAGCGGCGATTCTATTGTTATTTACAAACTTGTTTACGGTATACTAAGATAATCCATGGCCTTATACAGTCAGCACCTGACTGTAGCGTTTGTATTTTTCAAATTGCGCGTATCGTCGAACACTGTATAAAATTGATCTCCGCCAAATTTTTAATATTAATCCAAATAAAGCGGAATTTTCATTGCGAGTTTTAATAAATATCCGAATATAATTAAGTTATCTATGTGTGCAGATTGCAGAAATTAATTAATTTGGGAAATATTTAGGTTGCGAGAGAATATCTTAAGTCGACTCACCAAAATTTAACTTTTTAAGAACAACTAGCCCCATTACATGTGCTGTAACTTCCCTATGTGTTCCCTAGGTACTGATTATTTTTGATAATCGGTGGAAAATTCGACGGCGATTCTATTCTAGTTATTTACAAACTTGTTTACGGTATACTAAGATAATCCATGGCCTTATACAGTTCAGCACCTGACTGTAGCGTTTATTTTTAGGCCATGGATTTTAAAAAAATTCATGGTCTATTGTGTTTGTCGGAACGGAAATGTGCGTAACAGGCAGACGGAGGCATCTCCGACCCCATAAACTATATATATTCTGAATCAGTATCAGTAGCCGAGTCGATTGAGCCATGTCTGTCTGTCCGTCTGTCCGTCTGTCCGTCTGACCGTCCGTCCGTCTGTCTGTCTGTATGAACACCTGGATCTCAAACTATAAGAGCTAGAGTCATCAAATTTTGCGACAACATACATATATATTGCAGTGTCTCAAAGTTTTTGTAAAATTTGGACACGCCCCTTTCCGCCTCTGTAAATCAGTAATAACTATTTAACAACTACAATATTAGCTCAACAACCAAAGTTGTATATCTTACATGACAAATACCTTGCCACGGGCGTTATGTGAAAATTTCATTTAAATCGGACTATTAATAAGTGAGATATGATACTAATTAAACTCACTTTGAACATATATACTTAAGCAGATCTAATTTACACAAGCATACCGAGGTTCGAATCTAGCGTCAGACACACAGCATTTTAAACTTTTATTTGCATTGTATGGTAACAGAATTGGTTCACAATGCAGCTTTGCCGATGGGCTAGGAGTGAGACAATGGCCGAGTGGTTAGAGTGGCGGACAACAAATTAAATTGACTGTGAGAGTGCGTGTGTTCAACTCCCGTTGAGGCGGGTGCGAATGAATTATGAATTATCATTTATTAATTATTTATTATTTTTATTTTGTTTTATTTATTTTATTCTAATAAACTAAAAGAAAAGTTGCAGTCAAGCGGGTTGTAATATAGCAGCTACAAACAAATTAAATTATTTAATTAAATTTCAATAAAATATAGTTTTTCCTCATTTTGTTTTCATACTATATTATGCAATAAAATTATAATAGTTACAAATAATATTAATTATTTATAAATAAAGTTTACTATTATTTTATATTTAGCACGCATCAAAAGACGCGAGCCAAAATTAAACAATGCGTTCTTCAATGTCGTCACTCTTTCCGTATTTTGCCTGTTATGACTTTTCAATTAGAATGCTCGAACATAACAGCGATCATAAGACTGTGGCGACGCAGCCTCATCGATATGAGCCCGATCTGGCAGCGCGGCGCCATCATAAGCAGACGATAGTGACACCGTTTCACTACAAGCCCTTTAAAAGTTGTGAATGTGCGAGTGGGACGCCCATACATACATGTCTGCATATCCATATGTATGTATTGGCATCCCACTTCAACACACATTATTGCACGCATGTATGTACATACATATGTACAATACAATTAGATTTCGAGTTGCTGTTGTGTACCAACGAAAGAGAAGTAAGTTCTAATTACATATATTGCGTACCAAAAACTTAAAAAAACCGGCTACCGCCGCCGCCCCTTTCAATGAGCTTTTAAAATATTTTAATGAAAAAACAAAAACTTTCACATGCCGATCGCGGTAGCAATCAAACTCCGAAACACGGTCAATAATGTGGTCCTTACAGTCCGAGACATAATCCACTCAGCCACTGAATAACTCTGGCTAGTGCCAAAAAATCAACAAGAAGCACATGAAATAAATTTTTGTATGCGCTAGAAATGCATACATATACCTATTGCCCTCTCGCTCAGTCTAATGGTTGCGACACTTCGCTTCTGCTTTGTCTATGCGTTCTTCTTCTTCTGTTCGTTAATTCAAATTGCGCGTATCGTCGAACACTGTATAAAATTGATCTCCGCCAAATTTTTAATATTAATTTAAATAAAGCGGAATTTTCATTGCGAGTTTTAATAAATATCCCGAATATAATTAAGTTATCTATGTGTGCAGATTGCAGAAAATTTATTAATTTATG
>JAEIFS010000338.1:0-11735 GCA_018904165.1 Zaprionus camerounensis
TTTTATAATATATTGGTAAATATATATGATCTACACTGCAGTGCCTATCAGTTTATATAAATATATATATGTATATGAATTTATTTGTTTATACAATGTTTTAGACTTATTAGCGACCTAAGTTTAAGGACAAAATATATCTAATACACAAGAACCTCCTCATCAGACACACTTGCAGTCGGTCAACTCGTAAAACTTCAAGATTAATAGCGACATGCTTCGAAAAGCCGATATATTATCTAGCTCGTTTTATAAGCAATTTCAATTTGATTTTTATTTCTGATTTTTCATTTTTATTTTAAAAATCAAATATAAAAGTTAAAAATTGATTTTCATTTTTAAAAATCAAATATAAAAATTGAAAAACAATTTTAAAACAAAATCATTAGAAAAAAAAAAAAATATTCCCTTCGTACTTTTTTGATTTAATATTTTTAAAATTTTTATTGTAAATAAATAGTTTTAGTTTCGATACAATCCGGCCAGCTTCGCCTCCTTAATTTCACAATACATACACAACCTTAACTTTGAGCATAAAGTAGAGTTCAAGGTTGTATATGTGGGTTGCTCTTTGGACGACGAATATAACCAGGATTTGGACAGTATCTTTATTCGACCTGTTACTGAAGGATGTTATGCATTCGAAATTGAGTGCTCGCCGCCGGAAATTGATTTGATACCCGAGAACAATCTTACTGGCATGACTTGCATTTACCTAATTGCTCTGTTCCGTCGCCAGGAATTCTTTCGCTTAACTTACCATGTTAATGTCAAGTATGAAAATCATGACAAATTGATGCGTCATATTGACACACGTGAAAACCACTTTGCACGGTCTGTAATCAACTGGGACGATGAATGAAAACTTAAAATTTTTTGTATTTTCATGGCAAAAATAAAATCTTTATAAATTTCTAAAAATAATTTAATATATTCAAAGATTATACCTAAAGATTTTACTTCGTCATGTCGCAAAGAGCCAGAGCCGATGGCTTGTTTGCAGAGTTGTTTAAAGCTGATAAGATTCATGCAGCGTCCTTTGTCCAGTACTAAAGTGGAGTGATCAGGCGATTTGTACTAATTAACGGGAAATTAACAGATCCTTGTATAACACTAAATCCTGGATCCTAACAAAGTTCGAGGTTTCAGACAAGATCGTGTGACCCTTTTAATCTGGAAGCGGAATGCTGAAATACATCGTAATGGCACTATTTTTTATAAAAGTCTCCAGCTCTTTGCATACGCCGATGTTACCGACATCATTGGATGTTGCAAATGAGATGTTATTGCTGAATTTTCCGCAATCATAATAGAGTCAGCAAAACTAGGTTTGGACGTACCTATGTGTCGATACAAACTAAGCAAGGTTTCTAGTTTAGTTCTCTATCTTGGCTGACTTGCGTTCGAAGTTAACTTCCTCAAGTTGTTTAGTTCCGAGCAGGGACCGTAACGGTTATAATTTTTATAAAAATAAACAAAATAAAGAGTTATAAACTAATTTTTTAATTTATAAATCATTTTTAATTATATTTGATTTTTAAAAATCAATTTATAACTTTTATTTTTGATTTTTAAATAAAAATCAAAAGTAAGGAGTTATGAATTCATTTTTATTATAAAAAAAAAAATAAAATTAAAAAGAAAAAAAAAAATAGTGCGGCTTTCTGGTCTGTTATTCGGCCCATGATCTTGTGTTAATTTGTTAAATTATATACATAATAGGCACATGCTTGAAAATTAATCCCCGACAGGTGGCGCTTCGCGCTTCACACAAGGACTTGGATTTATGCTCATACTTTCGTGAGGCTTCTGTGTTTACTGTCCGATCGGATTGTAATTTAGAGAATACGAAGATATTTCACTCAGCTTAGTATATGTTGAAGTCAGAAAGTTGTATCTTTTATACAGCGCTTATAAATTGAGTTAAAAAATTAAAATTTTTATTTTGGGGTTTTGTGGGCGTGGGCCCCCAACGTTTGAAATAAACTTGATCTGCGCCGAGAAAGCTTCAATCAAATTTGGTATCTCTATCGTTTATAATAGCTGAGATCTGTGTTCATCTGGTCAGACGGACATCCGGACAGACAGACGGTCATGGCTCAATCGACTTGGCTAGTGCTTGAGCAAGAGTATATATACTTTATGGGGTCTGCCACGCCTCCTTCTGCCTGTTACATACATTTGCACAAAGTTAGTATACCCTTTTTTGACCATTTTCAATGGTCGAAGGGTATAATCAAATTGAAATCAAAAATCATAAACCGAGACCATTTTTATAATATATTGGTAAATATATATGATCTACACTTCAGTGCCTATCAGTTTATATAAATATATATATGTATATGAATTTACTTGTTTATACAATGTTTTAGATTTATTAGCGACCTAAGTTTAAGGACAAAATATATCTAATACACAAGAACCTCCTCATCAGACACACTTGCAGTCGGTCAACTCGTAAAAACTTCAAGATTAATAGCGACATGCTTCGAAAAGCCGATATATTATCTAGCTCGTTTTATAAGCAATTTCAATTTGATTTTTATTTCTGATTTTTCATTTTTATTTTAAAATCAAATATAAAAGTTAAAAATTGATTTTCATTTTTAAAAATCAAATATAAAAATTGAAAAACAATTTTTAAATTAAAAATTGGAAAAAAAGATAACGCGGTTTTTGTTTTCGCCGATAAAAACTAGCACGGTACGATTTTCCCCACATTTTTTAGAGACTTTTAAAAGCTTTGATTTTTTAAATCTTATAATTATTATTTACGGTCGCTGGTTCCGAGTTCTTAGCCTCTATTATTAACTTGATTATATTTGCTTACTATATTTTCTCTCAAATTTTTCGAATCCAAGGTACCTTGCCTTTTTCTGTCACACACACGGCTAAGGGCTAGACTACAAGTTATTATTTTCATCATAGTCTATTAAAAACTCAACCGAAAATCATTAGAAAAAGTAAAAAAAAAAAAATATTCTCTTTCGTACTTTTGTATTTGATATTTAACAATTTTTCCAATTACTAATATGGATAAAGTAGTGGTAACTAAGGTTTTAGTTCTCGATACAAATCCGGCCAGCTTCGCCTCTCCATACAAGTTCAAGGTTGAATACACATGCTTTGAACATATGGAGCATAAAGTAGAGTTCAAGGTTGTATATGTGGGTTGCTCTTTGGACGACGAATATAACCAGGATTTGGACAGTATCTTTATTCGACCTGTTACTGAAGGATGTTATGCATTCGAAATTGAGTGCTCGCCGCCGGAAATTGATTTGATACCCGAGAACGATCTTACTGGCATGACTTGCATTTACCTAATTGCTCTGTTCCGTCGCCAGGAATTCTTTCGCTTAACTTACCATGTTAATGTCAAGTATGAAAATCATGACAAATTGATGCGTCATATTGACACACGTGAAAACCACTTTGCACGGTCTGTAATCAACTGGGACGATGAATGAAAACTTAAAATTTTTTGTATTTTCATGGCAAAAATAAAATCTTTATAAATTTCTAAAAATAATTTAATATATTCAAAGATTATACCTAAAGATTTTACTTCGTCATGTCGCAAAAGAGCCAGAGCCGATGGCTTGTTTGCAGAGTTGTTTAAAGCTGATAAGATTCATGCAGCGTCCTTTGTCCAGTACTAAAGTGGAGTGATCAGGCGATTTGTACTAATTAACGGGAAATTAACTTAACAGATCCTTGTATAACACTAAATCCTGGATCCCAACAAAGTTCGAGGTTTCAGACAAGATCGTGTGACCCTTTTAATCTGGAAGCGGAATGCTGAAATACATCGTAATGGCACTATTTTTTATAAAAGTCTCCAGCTCTTTGCATACGCCGATGTTACCGACATCATTGGATGTTGCAAATGAGATGTTATTGCTGAATTTTCCGCAATCATAATAGAGTCAGCAAAACTAGGTTTGGACGTACCTATGTGTCGATACAAACTAAGCAAGGTTTCTAGTTTAGTTCTCTATCTTGGCTGACTTGCGTTCGAAGTTAACTTCCTCAAGTTGTTTAGTTCCGAGCAGGGACCGTAACGGTTATAATTTTTATAAAAATAAACAAAATAAGAGTTATAAACTAATTTTTTAATTTATAAATCATTTTTAATTATATTTGATTTTTAAAAATCAATTTATAACTTTTATTTTTGATTTTTTAAATAAAAATCAAAAAGTAAGAGTTATGAATTCATTTTTATTATAAAAATAAGAAATAAAAACCAGTAAGAAAAGCAACAGTCGCGCGGCACGCGACAGTGGGATACCCTTCGACCCATGATCTTGTGTTAATTTGTTAAATTTATACATATACACATAGGCACATGCTTGAAAATTAATCCCGACAGATGGCGCTCGCGCTTCGCGCTCGCCCGCCTTCCTTGTTAGCTGACACAAGCACTTGGATTTATGCTCATACTTTCTTAAATAGCTTCTGTGTTTACTGTCCGATCGGATTGTAATTTAGAGAATACGAAGATATTTCACTCAGCTTAGTATATGTTGAAGTCAGAAAGTTGTATCTTTTATACAGCGCTTATAAATTGAGTTAAAAAATTAAATTATTGATTTGCGGGGGCGGTGGGCGTGGCACCCAACGTTTGAAATAAACTTGATCTGCGCCGAGTATATAGAAAGCTTCAATCCAAATTTGGTATCTCTATCGTTTATAATAGCTGAGATCTGTGTGTTCATCTGGTCAGACGGACATCCGGACAGACAGACGGTCATGGCTCAATCGACTTGGCTAGTGCTCGTGAGCAAGAGTATATATACTTTATGGGGTCTGCCACGCCTCCTTCTGCCTGTTACATACATTTGCACAAAGTTAGTATACCCTTTTTTGACCATTTTCAATGGTCGAAGGGTATAATCAAATTGAAATCAAAAATCATAAACCGAGACCATTTTTATAATATATTGGTAAATATATATGATCTACACTTCAGTGCCTATCAGTTTATATAAATATATATATGTATATGAATTTACTTGTTTATACAATGTTTTAGATTTATTAGCGACCTAAGTTTAAGGACAAAATATATCTAATACACAAGAACCTCCTCATCAGACACACTTGCAGTCGGTCAACTCGTAAAAACTTCAAGATTAATAGCGACATGCTTCGAAAAGCCGATATATTATCTAGCTCGTTTTATAAGCAATTTCAATTTGATTTTTATTTCTGATTTTTCATTTTTATTTTAAAAATCAAATATAAAAGTTAAAAATTGATTTTCATTTTTAAAAATCAAATATAAAAATTGAAAAACAATTTTTAAATTAAAAATTGGAAAAAAAGATAACGCGGTTTTTGTTTTCGCCGATAAAAACTAGCACGGTACGATTTTCCCCACATTTTTTAGAGACTTTTAAAAGCTTTGATTTTTTAAATCTTATAATTATTATTTACGGTCGCTGGTTCCGAGTTCTTAGCCTCTATTATTAACTTGATTATATTTGCTTACTATATTTTCTCTCAAATTTTTCGAATCCAAGGTACCTTGCCTTTTTCTGTCACACACACGGCTAAGGGCTAGACTACAAGTTATTATTTTCATCATAGTCTATTAAAAACTCAACCGAAAATCATTAGAAAAAGTAAAAAAAAAAAAATATTCTCTTTCGTACTTTTGTATTTGATATTTAACAATTTTTCCAATTACTAATATGGATAAAGTAGTGGTAACTAAGGTTTTAGTTCTCGATACAAATCCGGCCAGCTTCGCCTCTCCATACAAGTTCAAGGTTGAATACACATGCTTTGAACATATGGAGCATAAAGTAGAGTTCAAGGTTGTATATGTGGGTTGCTCTTTGGACGACGAATATAACCAGGATTTGGACAGTATCTTTATTCGACCTGTTACTGAAGGATGTTATGCATTCGAAATTGAGTGCTCGCCGCCGGAAATTGATTTGATACCCGAGAACGATCTTACTGGCATGACTTGCATTTACCTAATTGCTCTGTTCCGTCGCCAGGAATTCTTTCGCTTAACTTACCATGTTAATGTCAAGTATGAAAATCATGACAAATTGATGCGTCATATTGACACACGTGAAAACCACTTTGCACGGTCTGTAATCAACTGGGACGATGAATGAAAACTTAAAATTTTTTGTATTTTCATGGCAAAAATAAAATCTTTATAAATTTCTAAAAATAATTTAATATATTCAAAGATTATACCTAAAGATTTTACTTCGTCATGTCGCAAAAGAGCCAGAGCCGATGGCTTGTTTGCAGAGTTGTTTAAAGCTGATAAGATTCATGCAGCGTCCTTTGTCCAGTACTAAAGTGGAGTGATCAGGCGATTTGTATTAATTAACGGGAAATTAACAGATCCTTGTATAACACTAAATCCTGGATCCCAACAAAGTTCGAGGTTTCAGACAAGATCGTGTGACCCTTTTAATCTGGAAGCGGAATGCTGAAATACATCGTAATGGCACTATTTTTTATAAAAGTCTCCAGCTCTTTGCATACGCCGATGTTACCGACATCATTGGATGTTGCAAATGAGATGTTATTGCTGAATTTTCCGCAATCAAAATAGAGTCAGCAAAACTAGGTTTGGACGTACCTATGTGTCGATACAAACTAAGCAAGGTTTCTAGTTTAGTTCTCTATCTTGGCTGACTTGCGTTCGAAGTTAACTTCCTCAAGTTGTTTAGTTCCGAGCAGGGACCGTAACGGTTATAATTTTTATAAAAATAATTAAATTTGATTTTTAAAAATCAATTTACTTTTATTTTTGATTTTTTAAATAAAAATCAAAAAGTAAGAGTTATGAATTCATTTTTATTATAAAAATAAGAAATAAAAACCAGTAAGAAAAGCAACAGTCGCGCAGCACGCGACAGTGGGATACCCTTCGACCCATGATCTTGTGTTAATTTGTTAAATTTATACATATACACATAGGCACATGCTTGAAAATTAATCCCGACAGATGGCGCTCGCGCTTCGCGCTCGCCCGCCTGCCTTGTTAGCTGACACAAGCACTTGGATTTATGCTCATACTTTCTTAAGTAGCTTCTGTGTTTATTGTCCGATCGGATTGTAATTTAGAGAATACGAAGATATTTCACTCAGCTTAGTATATGTTGAAGTCAGAAAGTTGTATCTTTTATACAGCGCTTATAAATTGAGTTAAAAAATTAAATTATTGATTTGCGGGGGCGGTGGGCGTGGCACCCAACGTTTGAAATAAACTTGATCTGCGCCGAGTATATAGGAAGCTTCATTCCAAATTTGGTATCTCTAGCGTTTATAATAGCTGAGATCTGTGTGTTCATCTGGTCAGACGGACATCCGGACATCCGGACAGACAGACGGACATGGCTCAATCGACTCGGCTAGTGCTCGTGAGCAAGAATATATATATATGGGGTCTGCCACGCCTCCTTCTGCCTGTTACATACATTTGCACAAAGTTAGTATACCCTTTTTTGACCATTTTCAATGGTCGAAGGGTATAATCAAATTGAAATCAAAAATCATAAACCGAGATCATTTTTATAATATATTGGTAAATATATATGATCTACACTGCAGTACCTACCAGTTTATATAAATATATATATGTATATGAATTTACTTGTTTATACAATGTTTTAGACTTATTAGCGACCTAAGTTTAAGGACAAAATATATCTAATACACAAGAACCTCCTCATCAGACACACTTGCAGTCGGTCAACTCGTAAAAACTTCAAGATTAATAGCGACATGCTTCGAAAAGCCGATATATTATCTAGCTCGTTTTATAAGCAATTTCAATTTGATTTTTATTTCTGATTTTTCATTTTTATTTTAGAAATCAAATATAAAAGTTAAAAATTGATTTTCATTTTTAAAAATCAAATATAAAAATTGAAAAACAATTTTTAAATTAAAAATTGGAAAAAAAGATAACGCGGTTTTTGTTTTCGCCGATAAAAACTAGCACGGTACGATTTTCCCCACATTTTTTAGAGACTTTTAAAAGCTTTGATTTTTTAAATCTTATAATTATTATTTACGGTCGCTGGTTCCGAGTTCTTAGCCTCTATTATAACTTGATTATATTTGCTTACTATATCTTCTCTCAAATTTTTCGAATCCAAGGTACCTTGCCTTTTTCTGTCACACACACGGCTAAGGACTAGACTACAAGTTATTATTTTCATCATAGTCTATTAAAAACTCAACCGAAAATCATTAGAAAAAGTAAAAAAAAAAAAAATATTCTCTTTCGTACTTTTGTATTTGATATTTAACAATTTTTCCAATTACTAATATGGATAAAGTAGTGGTAACTAAGGTTTTAGTTCTCGATACAAATCCGGCCAGCTTCGCCTCTCCATACAAGTTCAAGGTTGAATACACATGCTTTGAACATATGGAGCATAAAGTAGAGTTCAAGGTTGTATATGTGGGTTGCTCTTTGGACGACGAATATAACCAGGATTTGGACAGTATCTTTATTCGACCTGTTACTGAAGGATGTTATGCATTCGAAATTGAGTGCTCGCCGCCGGAAATTGATTTGATACCCGAGAACGATCTTACTGGCATGACTTGCATTTACCTAATTGCTCTGTTCCGTCGCCAGGAATTCTTTCGCTTAACTTACCATGTTAATGTCAAGTATGAAAATCATGACAAATTGATGCGTCATATTGACACACGTGAAAACCACTTTGCACGGTCTGTAATCAACTGGGACGATGAATGAAAACTTAAAATTTTTTGTATTTTCATGGCAAAAATAAAATCTTTATAAATTTCTAAAAATAATTTAATATATTCAAAGATTATACCTAAAGATTTTACTTCGTCATGTCGCAAAAGAGCCAGAGCCGAGGTTTCAGACAAGATCGTGTGACCCTTTTAATCTGGAAGCGGAATGCTGAAATACATCGTAATGGCACTATTTTTTATAAAAGTCTCCAGCTCTTTGCATACGCCGATGTTACCGACATCATTGGATGTTGCAAATGAGATGTTATTGCTGAATTTTCCGCAATCAAAATAGAGTCAGCAAAACTAGGTTTGGACGTACCTATGTGTCGATACAAACTAAGCAAGGTTTCTAGTTTAGTTCTCTATCTTGGCTGACTTGCGTTCGAAGTTAACTTCCTCAAGTTGTTTAGTTCCGAGCAGGGACCGTAACGGTTATAATTTTTATAAAAATAAACAAAATAAGAGTTATAATGTTGCATGAAATTCTTATTTGTTTCTTTCAATAGTTCAACTTTATTTTAATTTTAATTTACACTTTTCTTAATGCGTCGTTCAAGCACAAGCGCTTCTCATATTCAATGTGTCGATCTTCGATAACGATTGCCTTAACTCTGGTTCTATCGTTCTAATTACACGATGAATCTAAAATATATGAACAACTATCGGAACTTCTTAACTTATCTTTAAACATCGATTAATCGTTAACTCCGATAAAGCTTACTCGCATATAATATAAATACAATAATATAGATATAATGCTACAGCTCGGCCATTCTGACAATTAAGATCGCCCTCGATCTATATGATATTAAAATATTTACATAATAATGGTAAATTAAATTGTTAGTTAATATGTACAAATGTATATACAAATCTTAATAGTATAGAATATTAAATAGTTTAAAATGTTAGTCTAAAGAGGAGTAATTTTTACACTGATCACGCCAGTCTGCCCAATTTCGTAATCGAGAAGCTTCTACAATGCCTTCATAAGGTAATTGCGTAATTTGTCCATTTTCAATATCTTCTAAAACGTATCGGTCATTATGGGTCAATATGGGCCTTTATATTTGGGGAGAAATTTTTTATTCGTGCCTATCGTGGTATCAATGTTTCTCATAACTACGAAGTCTCCTACTGAAAACAGCTCATGATTCTTATGATTCTTTTGATAGTACTCTGAACTTTTCTTCTGCTTATTTTCAATATTCTCAGAAGCTTTTTTGCGACAATTATCAAGATCACGGCTATTATTTAAATTGCTTATATTTTCTAAATATTCAGTCAGAGCATCAACGTCACTTCCTCTTTGTTGTATTCCGAAAAGCAGAACAGATGGTATTTCTCCAGTACTAGAGTGAACTGAGTTATTAATGGCGTATTCAGCTTTATTTAATAATTTACACCAATCTGAATGTTGCACTGGCTCTGTGATTTTAGCTAACATGGTCTTAAGTGTTCTATTTACACGTTCTACTTGTCCATTCGCTTGAGGTGATGCTGTTGCTACTCTGACATGTTCAATATTATTTTCTAAAAGGAATTCACTAAATTCTGAAGATGTGAAGCAGGATCCTCTATCACTGATGATTCTACGAGGTCGGCTATAGTTTTCAAAATACTTTGTCAAACACATACACACTTCCTTTGTGCTTGTAGTGTTAGCTGAAAATAGCTTTACAAATTTAGTGAAACTATCAATAACAACTAAAATATGCTTCTTCTTAGAAATAATTGAAGGAAGGGGTCCAAAATGGTCTATATGTAGTGTATCAAAGGGGACTGGTTTCTTAGGGATGTTATGAAGAGTTCTATTGTTTGCATGTGGAGGAATTGTAAACATAATACACTTAAGACAATTATCAATGAATGATTTCACCTTGGCTGTCATATTCGGAAACCAATAATGGTTTAGAATTTCATTTACGCATTTTTCACTTCCTAAATGACATAACTTTTCATGTACTGTCCTAATTAAATTAGTTTCCATTTCTTCAGGAACGTATAAAAGTTCCGTATCTTTTAACTGTCTATAAACAATACCATCATCAAGTATAAAATCTTTCACGGGTCCATTTTCTAATTTTTCTTTTAATTTTACTATTCTGTCATCTCTATTTTGTGTAATCTGAAGTTGAAAATTAATATCACCACTGTCAATCACTGCAACTAATTGGTTTCTTTGCTCATCTTCATCTATTGTCACTATTCGTTCATATTTAAATTCTTCACTCAAAGATCTAGTATAGCGACTAAGGGCATCAACATGTGTCATATATTTGCCACTTCTATGTTCAATGGTATAATTGTAATTTTCTAGTTGTAAGGCCCATCGAGCTATCCTGGCGTTTACACTTTTGCGATTTAAAGTCAGAGTCAATGAATTACATTCTGTTATGATTTTAAATGGAATTCCTTCTAAATATATTCTAAATTTGTTGAGTGAATAAATAATAGCTAACGTCTCTAACTCAAAACTGTGATATCTCTTTTCGGCTGCTGTTGTTGTCTGAGAAAAATAACAAATTGGATGGAATTTATTATCTTCTTGTTTTTGCACTAATATTCCTCCAAATCCTTCAGCACTTGCGTCACAATGCAATTCTGTTTCTTTCTTAGGATTGTAAAGGGCTAATAATGGTGAAGAAATAAGTTTTTCTCGTAAATACTCAAAAATTTCAAAACATCTATCATCCATTTTAAACTTAGAGTCCTGTTTAACTAATTCGTTTAATGGTCTTACAATTTTTGAATAACTAGGAATAAATCGTCTAAAATACGAAAACAATCCTAAACATTTCTGCATTTCAATTGCACTTCTTGGAATCGGAAGGTGTTTAATGGCTGTAATATGTTCACTATTGGGACTAATGCCATTCTTGCTAACTGAATAGCCAAGAAACTCAATTTTTGTGAAACAAAACTGGCACTTGCTTAATTTGAGCTCTAATCTATGTTGAGCCAATACTTTC